>MJUU01073929.1:18418-49363 GCA_002080025.1 Modiolus philippinarum
TTATCTTAAGGAAATCGAAAATAAGTGTTTCAAGTTTATATGGGATGATAAACCTGACAAGGTTAAGCGTAATTTGTTGATAAACAAATATGAAAAGGGTGGGCTTCAAATGATAGATATAGATATTAAAAGTTATTTTACTTCTTTAAAAGCAACATGGGTACCTAGATTTGTAAGTAAAGGTATTTCAAACTGGAAAGTTATTCCACTTAAATTCTTTAATATAACCGGTAAGAACTGGCTTGTTTTCTTTTTAAATCACGATGGGCATAAAGACTTTGAGTATTTAAAATCAATTCCCCGATTTTATAGGGAAGTAGTTAAATGTTGGAACTTAGTGGGAGGAGGGCAGACAAAAAAGCCGTGTACCTTTACTGATATCAGGAAACAAATTATTTGGGGAAATAAATTTATTACTTTTCAAAACAAAAGTATTGTGTTTGAAAATTGGATTAAATCTGGTCTTATACGGATAAATGATATTATAAATGAAAGGGGGGTTATATCTGAGAATTACATTTACGACAAATTAGTTTGTAGAACTAATTGGATCTCAGAATTCAATATTTTAAAGAAATCTATTCCAAAAGAATGGATTAATATTTTAAAAAACAACGGCAGTAGAATACCGAAGGAACAAGGAGGGAAGCGATGACTACAAAACTCGAAGTCCAAAGACATGGCAGAAACGGTAACAGATAAAAACAAAGACAAAACAAGGACGTGAGACAGNAATGTTATCTTAAGGAAATCGAAAATAAGTGTTTCAAGTTTATATGGGATGATAAACCTGACAAGGTTAAGCGTAATTTGTTGATAAACAAATATGAAAAGGGTGGGCTTCAAATGATAGATATAGATATTAAAAGTTATTTTACTTCTTTAAAAGCAACATGGGTACCTAGATTTGTAAGTAAAGGTATTTCAAACTGGAAAGTTATTCCACTTAAATTCTTTAATATAACCGGTAAGAACTGGCTTGTTTTCTTTTTAAATCACGATGGGCATAAAGACTTTGAGTATTTAAAATCAATTCCCCGATTTTATAGGGAAGTAGTTAAATGTTGGAACTTAGTGGGAGGAGGGCAGACAAAAAAGCCGTGTACCTTTACTGATATCAGGAAACAAATTATTTGGGGAAATAAATTTATTACTTTTCAAAACAAAAGTATTGTGTTTGAAAATTGGATTAAATCTGGTCTTATACGGATAAATGATATTATAAATGAAAGGGGGGTTATATCTGAGAATTACATTTACGACAAATTAGTTTGTAGAACTAATTGGATCTCAGAATTCAATATTTTAAAGAAATCTATTCNGAGTGACATCAGGTGCTCCGGAAGGGTAAGCATGTCCTGCTCCGCTAGCGGCACCCGTCACACTATCAGTGAGTCAATCCGGGGTTGAGTCAAATCCGTAAAATCAGAACAATCAGTTAAGAGCCAAGTTTATTGTAGAAATAATATTTTAATATGGAAAAATATTTACATTGAGACTGCAAAATTAACAAACAACTTTTTGTATAACACACTTATAGAAGATAAAACAGAATGTTCTATTGGTATTAAAAGATGGTGTAAGTTGTTAAATGTTGAAAAAACGCATATTTTGAATGATTTGTATTACTTTATTTTTAAATTCTTAAACGAAAACAAACTTAGAATATTTAGATGGAAACTACTTCAGTTTATAGTTCCAACTAAAAAATTATTATTTCAATGGAAAATAAAAGATAACAACCTTTGTAATTTTTGTAAGATAGAAGAAGATTATGAACACTTCTTCCTTAAATGTAAATTTTTAGATAGTTTTTGGAGAAATATTTATGTTCTTATTGCTAAAGTTAGTTTGAATTTTGATATTAACCTTAAGCATTTGGTTTTTGGTTTTAAAATCTCAGACGAAAATTATTATGTTATTAACTACCTTTTGACAATTATAATGTTCTCTATATATAAATCTTATTACTTATCAGAACAAAAAACCAAATATGTTAATGTATACCAAATTTTCACTAGTTTAATTAAAGAATCACAGATCAATTAAAAAATAAAATGCCTTTAATGTTCAAAATAAAAGATAGGTTGTAATTTGTTTTTGTAGAATTTATAGTATGAAATATTGTAAAATTTTAATGTGTGTAATATTATTAACTCTAATTAGTAGCTGATTACTTCCCTGGGTTATCAGTGATAATTCACAGGGGACATCAAGAGATACTTGGACCCTTGATGTAAATTGTTTACAAGTATATTTGATGAATAAACATATTTTCTTGTTGTTAAAAAAAATGTTATCCAAAGAAGTAATACAAATTACCTTTTTATCAAATTAATAAAGTATGGCTTCGATCATTAACCAAATAAAATATTGATGACATCAAATATAATGTCAATCGTTTAAAGTTACTGAATTTGATTGAAAATAATTTCTTCCGGTTATCTGCCCATAGGCTGTGACGTATGTCTGCTCGTGGGTTTGTTACTCAGCACGACAGAGCCGTATCGAGTGGAACGTACTAAATTTTCTGTTAAATTTAATCTTGCTTCTTTAACTTGTGTGCTGTAGTGTAATTTATATTTTTGTGATATATTATAACAAAATGTAAATAAAGAATTTTGCCATTAAAACAACACATGGCACTATCGTGTGGTGATTGAATGCAGAACTTGGCAGTATTGTTGTTAATGAGCTTGGAAGTTGGGGAAGAAATGTTTTATGATTAACATATCTAGAAAATATTTTTTTGGTGAACATTTCAAGTTTTAATTTTATTACTTATTAAAATTGAATCATTTTTTAAAATAGTTTCTGTGTTTAGTGTAGGCATTTTCTCCATATTTTAACAGATTTACAGTTGTTGCATATCGTACTACTAAATGTCCTCCATTTTAGGAGTGATATATGAACGATTTGTGAATAATTTAGATTTCAGCTGTACTGTATTAAAATAATAAGACGTTGATGTCATTGTCATTTTATTTAAACTTTTATGAAGTGCCTCAGAGATTGGTGATATGAGCTGATCAAATGATGACATTTCCTGTGTCAGTTATAAATTGACCCACGGATTGGTGAACTTTTCTTGGTCAGTTTACAAAAGTGCAAAGAAAGGGAAGACGACCTGTTTTCGATTTTTACACATCACAGTAAAAGAAATATTTTATAATGTTTAAAAACACATCATGTGTAAAATCATATTATTGCCAACTGAACAAAATTAGTGCATTGTTTTCAAGGAATTATATGATTTGACCCGAAATTTTTCTGACAGCCAAAGTCATTCTATTAAAGTGTACAGTTGATTGCATCGATTTTCTTCTAGATGACCTACATCAAAAGACATTTCATATATATTACTTGAATTCCAAGGGTGATAAAGTAAAATATTTGAAATTTGACTCCTTCCATAAGGGGTCAGTCGGATTAATTATTAGTATATCAAGGTCCATATATTGTGCTCTATAATTTTTTTTCATTAATACGGCATTAAAGTCAAGTCAAAACAAGTAAAAAAGTCAAGTGTACTTTGTTTTAAGTCGGTAGATTAAAACAATAAACATAAGCTCTGTAGAGCTTTTAAAGCCGACATAAACAGTTATAACAGCATACATACATCATCTAAGCACATGCCAACATAACACATACAAACACGTACACAAGTTATACAGTCAAAATATCACGCAGGTAAAAAAGCAAGAAACTAAAACTTAAGCACTACATATGCAGACAGTGACAATAAAACATACAGATCACAAACATAAAAAATATATTCACACACAGGCATCATATACATTAAAATACTAAGTACTACACATGCATGCACAAAGACATACAAATCACATAAGCAACATTACACAGGCAAACATCATGCATACAAAAAAGCCCATAGATTAAAATAAAGCACTATACTAATACACAAAGCAATACACTAGGACCAGACACGAAAAAGCCAGAGAGAATATAAAAACCTAGTTGCAAGTGTTGGCCATACTATTTAAATCAATTTATTTACAGAAATTACAAGAACAAGCTCACCCTTCACTTATTAATATAACTTTTGAACTGGTTTAAACCCATTTCTGGTCCCAATTCATTTGAAAGTTGGCTCCATAGTTTGGCTGCCCCATTACTAAGTGAATGCAAAAAATACCTGGTTGTATTTACCTTTGGTACTTCGACCAAATTTGTATACCTAAAATAATAAGAGATATTTTCAATAGTGATCATATCATGCAGATATATAGAATGAAGCTTATTGATTGTTTTATATACATGAGTAGCTAAGTAACTGAATCTTCTAACTTTTAGAGATGGCATTTTTTACCTTAAAAGCAAATCTTCAATTTCACTATTAGCATCATCATATATATAAAGCACAGAGCTCTTTCTAGGATTTTTTCTATTTTTTTTTGCATTGCTCTTGCTACAGAAATGCCAAACTAGAGAACAGTTATTTAAATGAGCAATAAATAGTAATTTTGCCTAACTTACTCAGATGGTTTCCAATTCTTTTCAAAAATTTAGTTGTTGTGATGCTTTTTTTGTTACATTAGATACATGACTGTCAAACTTTAATTTAAAAATCAAAGGTTACCCCAAGTAATTTTACTTCATCGTCACATAAAATTTCATTACCATGTAAACTGAAAATTATATTTTCTTTTTTGAGTTTTACTACCTATTGCGATAGCCTGAAATTTATCAGGATTTGCCTTCATATGATTGTCTGAAAACAACTGTATTAAAATACTACTCTCATATTCCAGAGTGTTCTTAACATCGGTCACTGCTACTATGTGATCGAGTATTGTCTGAAGCATAGTTAAAAAGATCATTTTTAGAAATAAAATGAAATATGTCGTTTACGAAAATATAAAATAATACTGGGCCCAGAATAGATCCTTGAAGGACCCTTGTTAATATCCAAGAAAGGACTACATATTGACCCAATTTTAACACATTTCTTCCTATTCTTAAACTAGCTGTTCAATAAAGGAAGAGCATTTTCAGATAAACCATAATTCTCGTGTGGCAGGTAGTCAAAAGCCTTAGACATTATAGCAGCAGTGAATTGATTGTTTTTAAAGATTTACGCCAATCAAAATATCCTGGCGACAATACCCATGTCTAAAAGCAGATAAGAAAACATTGAATTTAAATTTAAAAAAATGAGTCATTTGTGTTTCAGTTGCTCTTTCATACAGTTTAGAAATTGTTGATAATACATAACAGGTTTCTCAAGTACTGATTTTTTTTGTCTATCGGAACAACCTGCACTGTTTTTAATTTTTCCAGAAAAAACTGATGTTTCAAAAGTGTTATTTATCAAGTTTTTGATAGGCTCTTTAACTTTTTTAATATTTTTGGTGAAATTTCATCAAAACCAGTAGCTTTTTTTACTTTGATTTTGTTAAACTGTTTTTCTAATTATATTTCTGTGATGGGTTGAAATTTAAGCTCATGTTCATTTACCATACCCTATGTTTCTCTAATATTTACTACACTTGGATGGTTACTATCAATCTGTTATGACCCGTTACCTATATCCTTTGCTACTATTGCTATGTCGACATAAAGAATTTTTCTGTGCAAAATTATTAAGCTAAGTGTCTTCTTAACGTTTTGCATCCAAAAATTTTAGTTGACTCTTGAAAATTTGCCACAGCATCAACATTAGATGAAGTGGACAAAATCAAAATTCCCAAATTGTCCGAACATTTTAATCACATTGACGAAAAATTGAAGAAAAAATGTCTTATTCTTCAAATTCTGAGTTCATATTTTATCAAGAAGTTGTTTCGAGTTGAAATTTGTCAAAAATGGCAATGTTTTGAATTTTAGGGTAAAAACTACCGATTTTTGAGAATTTCAATTCTAACCATAAAAAATTTTGAAATTTGCAGAAATGTTCCAAAAAGGTTCCAAAAGAAGCTGACAAAATTTCTTACTGATTCACTGTGGTTCACAGAAGATAGACGCAAAAGTAATGTCTGTTAATTGGAAAACAAGGCATTTTGAGAGATAACCCAGGGAATGTTTAAAGCACCTATCACTATAAATAAAAACCAGTTCCAAACTTTTGAGATGGGAAAATGTTTTCACGGGGTTAAACTTTGTAATGGACAATAAAGAAAACCAATTCGAGCCAAAACCAAATTTTTGTGCATTTCATGCCATGTATTGTGGTGAGCGTGGTTTCAAAAATCAGTGATGCAGAAAATTGTTTTTTTTCTAAAGCCTGTTAACTTTCAAGTAAATTGACAGTTACATTTGTTGAAAATTGTTAGTCATGTGAAAAAATTTCTGAAAAATTGAGTGTTGAGTTTTCATTGGCACTCAGTATATTAGATTAGAATTGACTCCCCTTATTCGTTAAGAAATGCTTAATTGTTGGCAAAAATCTTTACTTTTAGGTCATCCCACACATCTTTCACTGAAATACCTTTTGACAGAATCACGTCTGATTTTAGTCACCATATTTTTTTAACACGATAATCTTCCCATGAGTTAGAATCTCTTTTATTTTTATATGTATTATGAAGCATTCTCTTTTTATAAACATATTGTCGTAATTAACGATCATAAAAGGAGCTGGTGCTCGTAATATGTTTCGTCTTTTTAAAGGTACATGTTTATTGTAAATCTTCATAAAATTATTATCAAAATAATCATATACTTTATCAACATTTGTTGGGTCTATTTTATTTATATCAGTTTCCCTTAAATCACTCAAACATTTTTCACTATCACATTTTTATAGCTGCGATAAGATTTACATCTCCTAACTTTAGGTGGAATTGTACAGCTATGAGGTTGTATACGTCACTAATACCAGTTCCAAAATTACATGTATTGCTGCAACATTTTGGTCTATTTTTAAGAACTACATCTACTAGACTTGGGCTTGAATTTTTACAAAAACATGTTGGTTCTTTAATCAAATTAGATAAATCAAAAATATCACATAGATCTGTTAAAGTTGCGCTCTTCCATCATTTAAAATATCAAAATTCATATCTTTAATTATCATAAAGTTATCATAGTTACAGGTTACTTTAACTAAATAAGTGAAAGTACTGTTAGTCATAGATGGTGGCTATTGAGCACCACAAATATACCATTTTCTATTATTCATAATTAATACAATACCTATGGACTCTATAAAGTCAAATTCAAATCGTTTCTTTCTATCTCCTGCAATGTCTTAGGTACAGTGCCACACTTTCCCCGTTAATTGTGCGATCTGCTCTCCACAAATTATAGTTATCGACTTTGAATTGACAGTCTACAAACGATTCACCAATTTTGTTTCTGCAAGATGCAGTTAGTCAACAATATCTCGTTGTAAAAGTTCTTTATGTGGCACAATTTCTTTCTAAAACTATTTATGTTTAAATATGCACATAAAAATTGTTTTGGATGTTTTTTCCTCATATCATATAGTTCTTGAAAGATGTCATCATGGTCTGTTGTGTTCCGATTCATCATCTGATGTCATATTAAATATACTCGACCTCGGAAATGTTACTGAAGTTACACTGAGCGAGTCGTGGCTGTTATTACTCGCGTGTGTTTCATCATTGGCTGGCTCTTGGTCTGATTTGAAAAATGAATAAGAGAAATTTGGTACGCGATAGTTCTCAATTTCGTGACACTGACATTTGAAATGAACCCGGATATCATAAAAGTCACATTGAATGGCTTTTTGGTTTGACCTAGGAGAGACATGGGTATTTGATTGGTCCAGGGTTTGCTTCCACATCACCACTGATGATAAGTAATTGTATAAGATGAAAGTTTAAAGTCATTACGTTTACCAGCTGTGCTTTGTTTACGTATTGAAAAAACCGTCTTCCGATTAAAACTTATAATTAAAACATGATTGTGACGTAATCTTTTGTTATTTTCATACAATATATAACTTGATGGACAGTGAGTAATAAGTTTATTTGAACTGTCCAATATGTTTACACAAATGTCCAGTATTAAAAAAGGTTATTGGGTTGTTGGGGCTGGGGCAATTATTTCAAATAGAAAGGGTAGTGATTAGTGGGTGGTTTACTTCAAGACTATCAACGACATTATCTGGGTTTCCTATTATTTGACTTTGTATCAATAAGAATATTGTCTCGTGTAAATAAATAAGTCCAAATTCGAGATTCTACATTTGGAGCTACCGATTTCAAGAATTGCAATAAACAAAAAACCTTGTCATTTATCAAAATGACAAATAATGCGACAACCACATTAAAATGACACAAGCAAGTGGGGCATGCTATTCAAAGTTTAAGACATTTAAAAAATTATCGATCTTTCTTGATTATTCATTTTATCTAATGATTTAACTGGATTCAAATCCAAAATATGAATCTCACCCATACAAAATGTAATAATATTTACAAATTAAATCTAACATGAGAAAAGATGCCACAAAAGCGTGTAATACTTTACAAGTCTAATTTCATTGACTGATATCAAATAGCGTCTGTGTTTATCACTTGCACATGACGATTATGTTTGTCTGAAACGGCGGAAAATACATTTGTTTTGCTTGTTGATGGTTTACGTTCGGCATTGAAGTTTAGTGTTGAACCGGTCTTCTTTTGCTGTGATTTTGAATTTATGATTTTAGAATTCCCCCTTTCCTCGTTCTTGCTTTGGTATTCGTTTGCCGATGAATTATACACTAACAAGACAATAAAGCAGTAATCCAAATAATATTGGTTCTTTCATGTCGAAGATAAACTGAATTTTTTCGTGTTGTCGACAGCTTTCAAATTTCATCGTCCGGCATTAAGGTAAACTCTGTGTAAGTTTAATTTTCCTTATGAAGGTTGTCATCAGGGTTGGGCGAATAAAAGTGTTCAATAAATTTAGGGTGAGTAAGAAATATTCTTTCACCGTCCGTATCAGACCCCCTGTTGCGACTTTAAGGATGTAGTAAGGTGAGGTTCCTGTAAAAGTCATTCGGAGTTCTCTGATTTTATCCAGTATTGATATGTAAAATATTTTGCCCCATAACACCCAATTTTCTTGACATCAAAAGCTTCAGTAGCTAATTTAAGGCTAGTAAGACAGATTTTACAAGATTGTAGATTTTCCTTCCATTTGAAAGAAATCAATAATGTTGCCATGTTATTCTAAGGTAAACGTCCAAGAAAGCATTTCTCGCCATTTTTTAAAGTTTGAATATCTTGAAAACAAGGCCCAAAACCTATCAATATTTTTAGCTGACTCCATTCCCTTAATGATGTTCTTTCCATTTAAGGTATCAATTTAAAATTGCAGATTTATTTAATTTCACCTTACTACATCCTTAATGACTAAAACGAGTTCTTACCTACCCTTTTAACAGGGACAAGACACTTATTAAAATAGAAAAACTTGTTTTGAGAGTTATCCTTTACTAGTACTTCAATACACATCATTTTTTGGATCAATGAGTTACTGAGTTCTTTGACTGAGGTGTACGTTATTTGAACAAAACAACGGCAGTAGAATACCGAAGGAGCAAAGGAGTAAAATTTACAAAAATCGAAGTCCAAAGACATGGCCAAAACGAGAACACAGAAAACAACGTTAGACAGATACAATTACAACATTCAAAACTAAGGCACTCACAGTGTGAACTCAGTGTAACTGAGAGTGACATCAGGTGCTCCGGAAGGGTAAGCATACCCTGCTCTGTTAACAGCACACGTCACACGTTCAGTGAGGCATATATGTTTTTGAAAGATCTGTTAAGTAGCTGATTGGTTAATGCTAAAATTTAAAACAATGGTACGTGTTACTTCTCTAACCCTTCAACAAAATCACGTTTTAAGTAGGAGAAAATGCCTCAAACTGTCAAATATGTAAGAAAAATGACTGGGTCTCGATCAGTTCTTTATCTCACATAATGGACAGTGGCGGATGGGGAGCAAGGGAGTGGCCTTGATATAATTTTTGTCAAGAATACCGCTTATGTGCACGCTAGGGGCCTTCTTGATCTCGCTTGAGGGGGTGAATATTGTTCACCTCTTGTTGAAGGCGACATCAAGATGTAGACAGGAATAAAATCCCTGTCCTCGATAAACTGGAGTTATCTATGTATCGTGTGCGTTTTTGTGACATGTACATTCACTCCGTATCCTTTCATTTTTCCTAGTTATCGCCTTACATAAAAGTTCCTCATTCTCGGTTGTAAAAAGTTCTTTAGTAGTAAAAATTGTTTCCTGTTGGTTCCCAAATGTTTCGAAATCCACAAATTCTTTTCAATAAAAAGACATAAATTCCTAAAAAGTGTAAGACCAGCTGTACAAAGCGTCCTCCCGCCTTGACATTCGGAAAAGGGTAAAAATGGGTAAAATTTTAAGTCAGTGGTTTAAGCTAATTCTCCCATTCTTTTAAAAATTTTACTTTATGATAATCTTTCGAAGGAGCTCAAGATGTTTCGAAATTATGAAAATTGGAAAATTTTGCATAAAAAGGCAGGAAAAATAAATAATTAAATCAGCGTTTAAAATAAAAAAAACGCAGTCTTAACAAATGATCAAAACAATTCTGTGTTTTAAAAATAAGTACTTCATAATATCCCTATGAAGGAGATTAAGATTCGCGAGTAAAGATTTCATGGATTTTAGCATCAAAAAGTTACAAAAAGTAATATTTAAAGTCTGCGATCTTAACTTACTTTCTAAATATGACAAAAACAATGAATAAAGTGTTCTGAAATTTTTACTCCTTACGAAGGAGTTTGATATGTTGCGAAATAAAAATCTTGATATTTGGCATTAAATTAGTATGAAAAGTAAAGTTTTTAGTAAGCGGTTTAACCCTAGGCTTTAAAAATGACAAAAACAAATTCAGTGTTTGAAAATTTTACTTCATAATATCCCTTTGAAGGAGTCTTATATGATGCAAAATGGAAATATCATATATTTTAGCATTGATAGGGAATTAAAAGTAATTTTTAGTCTATTTAAAAATCAGAAATTCTTTTGAAAATTTTACTTCATTATATCGTTTGTAGGAATTTTAGATATTGGGATATGCAAAGCTCATACATTTTAGTTAACATAGATACAGTCTGAGTTGAAATCGCTTATTAAATAATTTACTGTCATACCTATTTTATGCTAAATTTCTTGTTTTTTTTTTGTTTTTGTTTTTTTTTTTTCGCAACATATCAAACTTCTTCGAAGGGATATCATGAAGTAAAATTTTCAAACGAATGGGTGATTTTTAAAGAGATAGATAGATAGCTTTCAGATAGAAGGAAAAAACACAAACTTACATATTTTTATAAAACAATTAATGGTACAAATCCTGAATATATGTTTAAATTAATTGAACCATGTATTCCACAGCACGATTATGGCTTGAGACAAAATGGACTAAAATTTAATCTTCCACAATGTAGAACTGTTTCTTATTATAAAAGTTATCTTCCTTCTGTTATTAAATTATGGAATGAATTAAATTTAGATATTAGAAGTGCATTAAATATCAACCAGTTTAAATTCAAACTTGATACACAGTTTAAACCCGAGAAACCTCCAAGATATTTTAATATTGGTAAAAGAAAAGATAATGTGCTTCACTGTCAATTAAGAAATGAAGCAAGTAATTTAAATTCTCATTTATTTCGTGATTTTTTAAAAGATGATCCAAGCTGTCCAAACTGTCTTGCAAAATGTGAAGATAATTATCATTTTTTCTTTGATTGTCCTTTTTATACTGATGCAAGAAATACTTTATTTAACAAATTGTTTTATATAGACTCAGTTGTGAATATTGATTTGGAACTACTTCTTTTTGGCAATGCATCTCTTAGTGATACAGATAATTCATATATTGTTAAATTAGTTCATGACTATATCAGTCAAATAGGTAGACTATGATATTTCCAATGTTTAATTTCTGTTCATAAACTTCCTGAATTATTGATCTGTGTCACCTTTTATTTGACCTGAAAAAGATACATGTAAGCTTTACATATCAAAAATTGCACCACTCCTCTTTTGTATGTTTATTTTCATATTATTTTCTCTTTATCTCCTTACTCTCATTTCTCTTTTCTTATATTCATTTTCTTTTTATATTTATTGACAGTTTAATATTATTTTCTTCATTCTTTAAAATTAAAAGTTTAATGATTAATTTAAAGATTAGCACATGTTTTACTCCAGGTACTTTTTCTGCACAATTGTTTTAGTGAATATACTTAGATAAATTATATTAATGGTTTGAAAATTATTGATTGAAGTTAATTACTGTATTGATATTGTGTACAATTGTATGTATTGCTATATGCTGTACCTTGTTCTATCGGAGAGGGCTTACATAGGCTTTGCCTGTTGCCCAATCCTATTCAATTTATGAATAAAATATTGTTAAATTAAATTTAAAGAGATAGTTTAATCCAATGCCGTATTTACGCTAAATGCATGTAATTCGTAATTCGCAACATATTAAACTCCTTTCCAAAGATATTATGAAGTCAAATCATCAAAACCATGAAATGTTTTTTGTCATCTTAGACAAAGGTTAAATCATTGACTAAAATAATTACTTTTCACGCTTATTTTATGCTAAATTTCATTTTTTTTTCTATTTTGCAACATATCAAACTTCTTAGAAATGAAAGTGGACATTTTCAGCTAGATTCACGTCTTCCCGGATTTGACTACCGACTTTGACATTTTCCCGGATTGAATCACTCACAGTGTGACGGGTGCTGTTAACATAGCAGGACATGCTTACCCTTCCGGAGCACCTGATGTCACTCACAGTTTCACTGGAGTTCACACTGTGAGTGCCTTTGTTCTGAATGTTGTTATTTCTGGTTCTGTGCTTTGTATCTGTCTAACGTCATTGTTTTTGTGTCTAACGTCACTGTTTTCTGTGTTCTCGTTTTTGTCCTGTCTTTAGACTTCGGTTTTTGTGAATTTCACCTCTTTGTTCCTTCGGTATTCTACTGCCGTTGTTAGAAAGGATATGATTCAGTAAAATTTTAAATTTTCATAGCATTGTAATGCTAATATTCATGAAGTGTTTGCTTTATAAACTGGGGATAGCAGTAAACAACTACAATGGCCGAAAATTAAAATCACATTTCACAATACACAGGGGAACCGCACTACAAAAAATACATAACAGACCATAGACAAACGTTAATTACGATAGGACTCGGGATAGCCGGACTTGGTACTGGCACTAACAAAAGCTAGTGGTAGGTTTAAACCGGGTTATAGGTACCAAAATTTCCCCTTTCTATATTCCCTTTCCCTTTCGTATAATAAACATATGAATAAAACTCAATACAGGTAGAATTCTAACTCTATGACCACTATCGTGAAAATGTAAAGAATATGACGATGGGTGAAAGGGGGTTCGCAGCTAAACTGCCGGTTAGCTCAAGGAATCTAGTCTGCTGGTAAAACACTGTCGCACTACGGAAGAAAAATCAAACTCAGGGCTTCCCGAAGGATTTGGTTAAGAGTCGTCATATATTTCAGTAGACATCGGTAGTATCAGTGAGAGGCCAGTAAATGTGTAAAATACTCAGGTCGAATCCAAAGCCAAATTTAATTTATTGACATATAATAGCCGGACGATATCCACTATAACGTAAAGAGTGTAAATGTAAAAAATGGATATCAGGAAACGTCTTTAAAAGCTGAAAATTATAATTAAATGCCACAATTTGTTAAGGAAAACACGAATAAGACAAAAGACAAACGTTACGTCCCAATTTCACTGGATTGTTTATTATTGGTTTCTGGCATTTTTAACAACAAATTCATTTCAAATTTTTGACATAACCGGTTTTGACTCAACCCTGGATTGACTCACTGATAGTGTGATGGGTGCCGCTAGCGAAGCAGGACATGCTAACCCTTTCGGAGCACCTAATGTCACTCCCGGTTTTCATGATAGTTCACACTATGAGTGCCTTAGTTTTTAATGTCGTCTTTTTATTTCCGTTTATCCAATAGCTTTGATTAGATTTACTTTATGATCATTAGCTAATTGAAATTGGTTTTACTATTTCTTAATGAAGGTTAAGCGAAATATCCATACTATAAAAGGAGTAATTCCTATAATTTGTATTGAAAGTAATCAAATTGAACAAATGTTCTTGTAGTCATGGTTTCTTCATTGAGGAAATTGACACAGAATTTTTATTTTAACATCTGGTTAATTTAAAAAAAAATAAAAGAAATGTTTATTATATAGAAACTATTTATTTTGAGCTCATTTTACACCACGATTGATATGTACCACGTTTGTAATAATGCTTTCTAATTTAACAAGCAACAAAATTTCCGATTACCAAATTTCCGTTTAAATCTTATATTGAAACAAAAACCAAAAGCATTCAAAAGCAAATTTAAACGATTTCTTGTTGATTGGTATCAAAGATTCCATTGGACAATAGGGCAATGCTATCCACTAACAAAATACCGAAGTAACTGTCAATCTACTTTCTGCATATGCGCATTTCGACAACTTATGTCTCACCAGTGCAGATAACACCTAAACATTTGGAAGTCCATTAACAAGAAGTAATACAAATTCACTTTTTATCAAATTGAAATATGGCTTCAATCATTAACCAAATCAAAATATTGATGACATCAGATATAATTTCCGTCGTTTAAAGGTACTGAATTTGATTGAAATTAATTTTTTTTCTCGGTATCTGCCCATAGGCATTGACGTATATTCGTTCATGGTTTTGTTACTCAGCACGACAGAGCCGTATCGAGTGGACAGTACTAAATTTTCTGTTGAATTTAATCTTGCTTCTTTAAATTGTGTTCTGTCGTGTAATTTATATTTTTTGTGACATATTATAACAAAATGTAAATAAAAATGTTGCTATTAAAACAACACATGGCACTATTGTGTGGTAATTGAATGCATAACGTGGCAGTATTGTTGTCTATGGGCTTAGAAGTTTGGGAAGAAATGTTTTATGATAAACATATCTAGAAAATAACTTTTTGTTAACATTTCAAGTGTTAGTTTTATAAGTAAAATTGTATCATTTTTTTAATAGTTTCTATGTTTAGTGTAGGCATTAATCTCCATTTTTAAAAGATTTACAGTTTTTGCATATCGTATAACGTAATGTTCTCCATTTTAAAAGGGATATATGAACGAATTGTGAATGGTTTAGATTTCAGCTTTATTGTATAAAAATAATAAGACCTTGATGTCATAGTCTATTTTATTCGCACTTTTATGAAGTGCCTGGTGATATGAACTGACCAAAGGATTGATGACATTTCCTGTATCAGTTATAAATTGACCAACGGACTGATGAACTTTTCTTAGTCATTTTACAAAAGTGCAAAGAAATGGAAGACGAATCCTTTATTTTAACCGGTGACAATATGGCATTTATTTAAGTGAAAAAAATCGATAAATCACCACTATCTATATAATAATTTTTGATATATAAATTACACATCATGTGTAAAATCGAATTATTGCAAAATGAACAAAATCAGTGCATTGTTTTCAAAATTCAAGGAATTATATGATTTGACCCGCAATTTTTCTGACAGCCAAAGTCATTTTTTTTTAAATGTACAGTTGATTGCATCGATTTTCTTCTAAATAACGTACATAAAAAGACATTTCATTTTGAAAGTAGAAACATGTTCATGTATATTACTTGAATTCTAAGGGAAATAAAGCAAAAGATTTGGAATTTGACATTTTCCATAACTTGAGGAGGGGTCAGTCAGATTAATAATTAGTATATAAAGGTCCATATATTGTGCTCTATAAATTTGTTAACTTTTTGCATTAATACGGTATTAAAGGTCAAGTCAAGTCAAGTAAAGGTACATACATCATCTACGCACATGCAGACATAATACATACACAAGTTATACAGTCAAAATATCACGCAGATAAAAAAGCAAGAAACTAAAACTTAAGCACTACATATGCAGAAAGTGAACATAAAACATACAGATCACATACATAAAAAAAATATATTCACACACATGCATCATATACATTAAAAAGGCATTTATATTATACTAAGAACTACACAAGCATGCACATAGACATACATCACTAAGTAAAATAACACAAGCAAACATCATGCATATAAAAAAGCACAACACAAAGCACTACACTAGGACCAGAAACGCAAAAGTAAAACAAACATAAAAACCTAGTTGCAAGTGTTAGCCATACTATTCAAATGAATTTATTTAGAGAAATTACAAGAACAATCTCCCACTAACACTTATTAATAAAACTTTTGAACTTCTTTAAAACCATTTCTCGTCCCAATTCATTTGGAGGTTGGTTCCATAGTTTGGCTGCCCCATAAGTAAGTGAATGCAAACCATACCTGGTTGTATTTACCCTTGGCACTTCGACCAAATTTGTATACTTAAAACAATAAGAGATATTTTTAATAGTGATCATATCATGCAGATATATAGGATTCAGCTTATTGATTATTCTATACATACACACGAATAACTAATTCACGTAATCTTCTTACTTTTAGAGATGATATTTTGACCTTAAAAGCAAATCTTCATATTCACTATTAGCATCATCATATATAAAGCGCAGAGCTGTTTCTTGGATTTTTTCTAATTTTTTGCATTGCTTTCGCTACAGAAATGCCAAATTAGAGGACAGTAATTAAAATTTGCTAATATAAATGAGCAATTAATAGTAATTTTGCCTAACTTACTCAGATGGTTTCCAATTATTTTCAAAACATTTAATTGCTGTAATGCTTTTTTACATACATTAGATATATGACTGTCAAACTTTAATTTAAAATCAAAGGTTACAACCAAAATTTCATTACCATTTAAATTGAAAATGATATTTTCTTTTTTAGTTTTACTACCTATTGCGATAGCCTTAAATTTATCATGATTTGCCTTCATATGATTGTCTGAAAACAACTGTATTAAAATACCACTTTCATATTCTAGAGTGTTCTTAACATCTTGTAGGTCACTGCTACTATATGACAGAGTATTGTCTGCAGCATAGTTAAAAAGATCACTTTTAGAAATAAAATGAAATATGTCGTTTACAAAAATATAAAATAATACTGGGCCCAGAATATATCCTTGAGGAACCCTTTGTAAATATCCAAGAAAGGACTACATAATGAACCAATTTTAAACATTGTTTCCTATTCTTTAAGTAGCTGTTCAATAAAGGAAGACCATTTTCAGATAAACCATAATTCTCGTGTGGTAGGTAGTCAGAAGCCTTAGACATTATAGCAGCAGTGAAACAACGGCAGCACAATACCGAAGGAACAAAGAGATTTACAAAAATCGAAGTCCAAAGACACGGCCAAAACGAGAACACAGAAAACAATGACATTAGACACAAAAACAATGACGTTAGACAGATACAAAGCACAGAAACAGAAACTACAACATTCAAAACAAACGCGCTCACAGTATGAACTCCAGTGAAACTGAGAGTGACATCAGGTGCTCCTGAATTGATTGTTATCTAAAAATTTACGCCAATCTTCACAAAATGATCAAAATATCGTGGCGACTATACCCATGTCTAAAAGCAGATAAGAAAACCTTGAATTTAAATTAAAAAAATCAGTTATTTGTGTTTCAATTGCTCTTTCATACTTGTGCTAAAGTACTGATTTTTTTTGTCTATCGGAACAACCTGTACTGTTTTAATTTATCCGGAAAAACTGATGTTTCAAAAGTGTTATTTATCAAGTTTTTGATAGGCTCTTTAACTTTTTAAATATTTTTGGTGAAATTTCATCAAAACCAGTAGCTGTTTTTGACATTAATTTTAAAAATTAATTTATTAAACTGTTTTTCTATATATATTTCTGTGATAGGTTGAAATTCAGACTCATGTTTATTTACCATACCTGATGTTTCTCTAATATTTACTACACTTGGATGGTTACTATCAATCGGTAATGACCCGTTACCTATATCCTTTGCTACATTAATAACAAAAATCGTTGAAAACCCTCTGATATCTTTCTGACCTGTCAACAATTCATCATTTTCTTTTATAATTATATTTGATTCAATTTTACTCCCCTTATTTGTTAAGAAAGGCTTTATTGTTGGCCACAAATCTTTTCTTTTAAGTCATCCTATACATTTTTCAATGAAATACCTTTTGACAGAATCACGTCTGATTTTTAGTGAACACGATAATCTTCCCATGATTTAGAATCTGTTTTATTTTTATATGTATTATGAAGCATTCTTATAAACATATTGTCGTAATTAACGATTCATAAAAGGAGCTGGTGCTCGTAATATGTTTCGTCTTTTTAAAGGTTTATTGTAAAGGTTTATTGTAAATCTTCATAAAATTATTATCAAAATAATCATATACTTTATCAACATTTGTTGGGTCTATTTTATTTATATCAGATTCCCTTAAATCACTCAAACATTTTTCACTATCACATTTTTATAGCTGCGATAAGATTTTAGGTGGAATTGTACAGCTATGAGGTTGTATACGTCACTAATACCAGTTCCAAAATTACATGTATTGCTGCAACATTTTGGTCTATTTTTAAGAACTACATCTACTAGACTTGGGCTTGAATTTTTACAAAAATACGTTGGTTCTTTAATCAAATTAGATAAATCAAAAATATCACATAGATCTGTTAAACTTGCGCTCTTCCAAAATTTAAAATATCAAAATTCATATCTCCCATTATCATAAAATAATTATAGTTACAGGATAACTTGTAAAATCATGAGTGAAAGTACAGTTAGTCATAGATGGTGGCTAATATGCACCACAAATATACCATTTTCTATTATTCATAATTAATACAATACCTATGGACTCTATAAAGTCAAATCAAATTGTTTCTTTCTATCTCCTTCAATGTCTGATCTTAGGTACACTGCCACACTTTCCCCATTAATTGTTCGATCTGCTCTCCACAAATTATAGGTTTCGACTTTGAACTGACAGTCTACAAAAGATTCACCAATTTTGTTTCTGCAAGATGCAGTAAGTCAACAATATCTCGTTGTAAAAGTTCTTTTATATGGCACAATTTATTTCTAAAACTATTTATGTTTAAATTTGCACATAAAAATTGTTTTGGACGTTTTTCCTCATACCATATAGTTCTTGAAAGATGTCATCATGGTCTGTTGTGTTCGATTCATCATCTGATGTCATATTAAATATACTCGATCTCGGAGATGTTACTGAGGTTACGTTGAGCGAGTCGTGGCTGTTATTACTTGCGTGTGTTTCATCCTTGGCTGGCTCTTGGTCTGATTTGAAAAATGAATAAGGGAAATTTGGTACGCGATGGTATTCAATTTCGTGATACTGATCGAGTGATACATTTGAAATGAACCCAGATATCACAAAAGTCACATTGAATGGCTATTTGGTTTGACATCACAGGTTTGGAGAAGGAGAGATATGGTTATTTGATTGGTCCAGGGTTTGTTTCCACATCACTACTGATGATAAGTAATTGTATAGGATGAACGTTTAAGGTCATTACGTTTACCAGCTGTGCTTTGTTTCCATATTGAAAAAGACGTCTCCCGATTAAAAATTCTAATTTAAACATGATTGTGATGTAATCTTTTGTTATTTTCATACAATATATAGCTTGGTGGACAGTGAGTAATAATTACAGTCCAATAAGATTATTTGAACCGTCCAATATGTTGACACAACTGTCCAATATTGAAAATAATGACCAGTTTTCTTCATATATAACAAGTTGTTGGGTTGTTGGGGCTGGGGCAATTATTTCAATATTTTGCCCCATTACACCCAATTTTCTTGACATCAAGTGCTTCAGTAGCTCATTTAAGGCCAGTAAGACAGATTTAACAAGATTGTAGATTTTCCTTCCATTTGAAAGAAATCAATAATGTGGCCATGCCGTTCTAAGGTAAAAGTCCAAGAGAGCTTTTCCCGCCATTTTTTAAGTTTGAAATATCTTGAAAACAAGGCCCATAACCTATCAATATTTTAGCTGACTTCATTCCCTTTATAATGCTCTTTCCATTTAAGGTATCAATTTAAAATTGCAGATTTATTTAAAACCAGTTCTGACCTACCCTTTGAACAGGGACAAGACACTTTCCTTATTTGGAATGCGCGTGATATAAATACCAAAACTGTCCATTATTGAAACATAAAAATATATATGTTGTGCGATAGCCACAATTAACTATGGAACAAAATAAAAATGGTGTAGTTGGCCCCGATTAAAGGGTCAAAAACACAAAAATATACAAATTAAAAAACAAATAAAAATGACAAAAATGCAAAGAAGGGAAGACTGCCCAACGTTTCGGCCATATGGCCTTTGACTAGGGGACTACCGGGCTGAAGCACGGAGAAGAAAAAGGGATTTTTCTTCTCCGTGCTTCAGCCCGGTAGTCCCCTAGTCGAAGGCCAAAACATTGGGGAAATTATGAAAATTGGAAAATCATGAAATTTGGCATGAAAAGGCAGGAAAATTAAATAGTTAAATCAGCGTTTAAAATAACAAAAACGCAGTCTTAACAAATGATCAAAACAATTCTGTGTTTTAAAAATAATTACTTCATAATATCCTTATGAAGGAGATTAAGATTCGCGAGTTAAAGATTTCATGGATTTTAGCATTAAAAGGTTACAAAAGTCTGCAATTTTAACTTACTCTATAAATATGACAAAAACAATGAACAAAGTGTTCTGAAAATTTTATTCCTTACGAAGGAGTTTGATATGTAGCGAAATAAAAAATTTTGCTATTTGGCATAAAATTAGTATATATATATGAAAAGTAAAGTTTTTAGTAAGCGGTTTAACCCTAGGCTTTTAAAATGACAAAAACAAAATTTTCTCTATAATATCCTTTTGAAGGAATCTTATATGATGCAAAATGGAAATATCATATATTTTAGCATAAATAAGGTATTAAAAGTAATTTTTAGTCTGTGGTTAAAACTAACTATTTCAAAATCAGAAATTCTTTTGAAAATTTTACTTCATTATATCCTTTGTAGGAATTTTAGAAAGCTCATACATTTTAGTTAACATAGATAAAGACTTTTAGAAACCGCTTATTAAATAATTTACTATCATACCTATTTTATGCTAAATTTCTTGTTTTTTTTATTATTTTTTTTCGCAACATATCAAACTTCTTCGAAGGGATATCATGAAGTAAAATTTTCATATGAATGGGTGATTTTTAAACCACAGACTAAAAATATTACTTTCAATACCTTATTTATGCTAAATGTATGTAATTCGCAATTCGCAACATATTCAACTCCTTTCCAAAGATATTATGAAGTCAAATCATCAAACCATGAAATGTTTTTGTCATCTTAGACAAGATTAAATCATTGACTAACATAATTACTCTTCACGCTTATTTTATGCTAAATTTCATATTTGTTTCTATTTTGCAACATATCAAACTTCTTAGAGAGGATATGATGAAGTAAAATTTTAAATTTTCATAGCATTGTAATGTTAAAATTCATGAAGTATTTGCTTTAAAAGCGAGGATAGCAATTACCGAAAATTAGAATCACATGTCACAATACACAGGGGAACCGCACTACAAAAAATACATAACAGACCATAGACAGACGTTAATTACGATAGGAACTCGGGATAGCCGGACTTGGTACCGGCACTAACAAAGGCTAGCGGTAGGTTTAAACCGGGTTATAGGTACTAAAACTTCCCCCTTTTTATATTCCGTTTCCCTTTAATATAATAAACATATGAATAAAACTCAATACAGGTAGAATTCTAACTCTATGACCACTATCTTGAAAAAGAAAAAAATATGACAAAATGTAATTTAGAAAGATGGGTCAAAGGGTGCTCGCAGCTAAACTGCCGGTTAGCTCAAGGAACCTAGTCTGCTGGTAAAACACTGTCGCAATACGGAAGAAAAATCAAACTCAAAGCTTCCCGAAGGATTTGGTTAAGAGTCGTGATTTTAAAACACATATTGTATATAATCATATATTGTATATAGGTTTTTACACAGTCTCTCATAATTCTTTTAAGAATGGCACATACATGATAGTTTTCAAGTGCATATTCAACATATTTTACTATATGTATTATGTATTTTAACTGTATATGATTGTAGGTGGTGAGACTTTGATAAAATATTGAATCTGAATCTGAATCATATATTTCAGTAGACATCGGTAGTATCAGTGAGAGGCCAGTAAATGTGTATTTAATACTCAGGTCGAATCCAAAGCCAAATTTAATTTATTGACATAAAATAACCCGACGATATCCAGTATTATACGTAAAAGGGTGTTAATGTAAAAAATAGATAACAGGAAACGCCTTTAAAAGCTGAAAATTATAATTACATGCCACAATCTGTTAAGGAAAACACAAATTAGTTCACCTTTTTGTTATGAAAAAGTTGTAAAAGTGATAAGGATTAAATATTTTATATACTTCGGACTTTTCTTTCCATTTTAGATAACTATTTTTGTTAAATATCTTAACGAATGAAACCTAAATGTACAAATATTATACAAAAATGGCGGAATAATACCACAGGGACACTTTAAATTATTTTTTTCCTGCCTATTTTACGCCAATTGTCATGATTTTTAAGGGGTAGACCTGGGTAGGCCTAAAATTTTTCAATCGTTTATTTTTTTATATTTACAGTATTTAATCTACATATGAAATGAAATGAAATACATGGGTGATTTTGGCCATAAAAACTGAAAAATTTACCCAATTTTTATCAGTATTAAACACTTGTAAAAAATTGAGTTGTTTAATTTTCACCAAAAACTGAGAATAGAAAGGAAATTAGTTTATGTAAGATATACTAAAATTTTAGGAAAATCTTCCGTTGCATTTTTTAGAATAAAGTGGGCAAAAATCAATAAAATTCCTGAATCTGTGCTTCAAAAAATCTGAGTTTCATATATTTCTCATCATTTTTAGATATCACTGTACGAAATGAAGAATTAATGTACAGTAATTAATAACTAGATGTAAGGTAGTGATTTATATGGCAAAAAGAATATTTATTTGGTTTCTGATTTTTTTTTTCAATTTTGAAAATTTAATCTTGCCTATCCCATAGATGCTATTTTTTTATGTTAATTCTATGAAAGTAAAAAAAAAAGAGTTATCTCCCCGCCCGAGGTCTACCCCCACTTAAATTTTAACTATATCAAACTCCTTTAAAAGGATATCATGAAGTAGTTGTGCTTTTAAGAGTTAGTTTAAACCAAAGACTAAAAAATTTCACTTTTAATACCTTATTTATGCAAAAAAGTCATCAAATATCAATAACGGGAATAAATATGTTTCACAACAAACATTCTGTCCATATTGATGGTCCAGACATACTCGATGTCACAATCATGAAAATTGCAGAAACGAAAAATACTTTTAGAGCAGATATGTTGTAAGTTTGATACTATAAATCGTCTTTATTTCAAATGAAAGCACAAAGAAAACACATCTTTTATTAAGGGGGTAGACCTGGGATATGGGGAGATAACTCTGTTTTTCACTTTTCTAGTACTTAAATAAATAAATAGAATCATTGCCATAGGTATGATCAAAATTTTGAAATTATAATTTTTTTTCACACAGCAAACAAATATTCATTTTGTCATGAAAACCAATACCCTGGCACTCGGTTGATTTAGCTTCCTATTTTGATATTTTTGGTAATGAGTACTTCTAATTTTGGCCATTTTTGGATAATGGCTTTCCATATCATTTGATTTTTTATGCTGCTGACTCCTTGAAACACGTGTACAGCATAACTAAATTTGCTGTTTAATATGCAACTTCGGTATTTTTGTACTTTATTTCATAAGAAGTGTTTAATACTGATCAAAATAGGGTAAAATTTTCAGCACATACTGTTAAGAACACCATTGTATTGCAGTTCAAACTATTAAAATTACTAACATTAATCATGTTTACTTTCACACATGTTTATTCCACAGCATTTTGCATTTGAAATAATTTTTTATCAAATACAAATTTAATTAGAGCTAATTTTATATATCACAAGCAAGTCCTGAACGGACCAACAGGGTATCTTTGATGACCACTAGACAGAAAACGGGCCGGTAAAAATTGCTGAAAATTGCTATATCGGGCTTATTTTGAGACCAAAGTTAATACGGGAGTTTTGAGTCGTGCTACTCCGGAAACAAATCTAATAAAATCAATACATCAATACCTTTAGAGGGAATCACTAATTAATGAACACTGTTGAGCTAAGGGAGATTTATTTTTAATCAGTCTGTAGCGATTCAGGTTAATTGTTTCTCGTCGATTAAAATTTAGTTAAATGATTGTCATGTAGGACTATATGAATCTAACACCGGTGAAAAGGCAAGATAAAAAAATCTAAGACACCCAAGGGTAAGATTTCAATATTTCTCTGACGAGGCTTGCCGAGTCAGAGAACCATTAAAATCTTACCCGAATGTGTCTGAGATTTCTTAATCTTGCATTTTCAATGGTGTTTGATTTATTTTCTTACTTTTGTAATCACAATCTACGATTTATTCACCACCATGCCGTTCTTGTCATCCGTCATTTGTAAGCGACGTCAATGACGTCATAATAAGTTGCTTGGTAGATTCTGTCTTGTACCTGGGGTACAAGACTATAAGAATCCTACATGGGTGGGTGTGCGAGACAAGGAAATCTCAGACACCCAAGGGCAAGATTAAGGATGTCTCTGACGAGGCTCTGCCGAGTCAGAGACTGCCTAATCTTGCCCGCGGGTGTCTGAGATTTCTTTGTCTTGCACACCAACCCGTGTTTGATTCTTTTTCTCATCCTACCAACACGAATGACTTGTTGACAATTCGTGCCAATGCGTAATAACGCGATACTGTTACATTCAAATAATAACGCATTACACGATCATTTTCTAGTCTTGTCCTCCAAATTTTGTTTATTGTGTTTTTACGCTGTAATTTCTCATATATGTCAGAAAATCTGAAGTTCACCTTCATGTCGTTTGTGTACATTCGGGAGTTACGTCCCTTTCTTTGCAACGTCATAACATTTTAGCGCGGGATTTTTAAAAGGCAATTTTAGCTTTTAGCTTTCCGTAAACTCACACTACAGACTGAAACATTATCAGCACAAAACACATCAGTGTAGCAATAATTATGACTTTAATTATGTTCGAATAACCGACAAACTTAAATTCATATAGAACGATGATCACCATAATTTGGGGGGAAAATGTGCGTGTAGCTTGTCTCACCCACGGGTGAGACAATATGAATCTAACACGGTTGGGTGTGCGAGACAAGGAAATCTCACACACCCAAGGTCAAGATTAAGGTTGTCTCTGACGAGGCTGTGAGATTTACCTTGTCTCGCACACATAACCGTGTTTGATTTGGTTTCTCACCCTGCCAACGCGAACGGGCAGTTGCTGATTTGACATTGGACATCATGTTTCGTACTATCAAGCATAAAGTTGGATTTCTGTTGACATCAAATAATTCAAAACATATTACATTACACAATTATCTACTTGGCTTACTCTGGCTTTTCATTTGTGTTTACTTATACACTGAAATCGCTTGATCTGAAATTTGACCTTCCTCGCTTTTGTTTACTAACGGGAGTTTGAATGTTGTTGAGTATTACATTAATTTCAGAATTATCTGGTACATGTAACAGGTGTCAAGAGTTAAAGAGACAGCTTTATAAGTCGACGTTTTGGAAAATGTGCTTATCTAAAAAGAAAAAAAACAAGTAGACCATTCAAATTTAATGTCAAGCGGAAACAAAAACTGCGGGAAAAAGATCGTGTAGGTGTTCTCACCCAGGCGGTTGGATGAGACGGAAAATGGGTGGGTGAGACGGAAAAATCTCGCACAGGCATTGGCTACATAGACAGCACTACAGGTAGGGTGAGAAAGAAAAACCTCACCCAAGTTTTGGTTACATAGAAAGCACTACAGGTAGGGTGAGAAAATATGAATCTAACACGGGTGGGTGTGCGAGACAAGGAAATCTCACACACCCAAGGGCAAGATTAAGGTTGTCTCTGACGAGGCTTTGCCGAGTCAGAGACTACCTAATCTTGCCCGAGGGTGTGTGAGATTTACCTTGTCTCGCACACATACCCGTGTTTGATTTGTTTTCTCACCCTGCCAACACGAACGGGNAGTTGCTCATTTTGACATTGGACATCATGTTTTGTACTACTAAGCATATACGCTGGATTTCTGTTGACACTAAATAATTCAAAACATAATACATTACACAATTTTGTGTCTACTTATACACTGAAATCGTTGATCTGAAATTTGACCTTCCCCATTTTTGTTTACTTACGGGAGTTATGTCCCCTTTTATGACGTCATGAGATTCAAGCGGGATTTTTGAATGTTGAGTATAACGTTATTTTTAGAATTATCTGGTACATATAATAGGTGTCAAGAGTTAAAGACACAGTTTTATAAGTCGACGTTGTTTGAAAATGTGCTTATCTAAAAAGGAAAAAGATAAAGACAAGTGCATTATGAATGTCAAGCAGATACAAAAATCGCGGGAAAAAGATCGTGTAAGTGTTCTACCCAGGTGGTTGGGTGAGACGGAAAATGGGTGGGTGAGACGGAAAAATCTCACCCAGGCATTGGATACATAGAAAGCACTACAGGTAGGGTGAGAAAAGGAAATCTCACACCGCTAAAAATAGGAACTGTTCTGTCTCAATAGTGAGAAAAATTATTGGTACACTTCAATTTCATTAATATTTTGTTTTATATGGTGGTACGTATTTATTTCAATAGATCAGGAATCCAGTTATTCGTCGCACTGGTATTTTAGGAGATCGTTTCCGACTTCAATCACACGAGAGTTCCTATCTCGAATGTCCCGTATTGATTAGAATGATTCTTTGAATATTAGTAAGTTATCTGGTAAACTGCATGTGCAGACGCAATTTTCAGCAGTGATTGAGTATAAATGGGGTTTTCCAGTCTTCGGAAGTGTCATGGAAAGTTTTAAAGGTATGCTGAACTTTCGGAAAATATATGGTTCTCATATACAGGTTCGATTTGAGATAAATTGTCAAGATTGGAAATTCAGTGGAAAATGTTAAAGAATTGAATTGGTGGTTTCTTATAACTGTCAGTTGTTAACTATAGTAACCTATAGTAATTGCCTTCATGAGGTTGGCGCTAATTTGTTAAAGTGAACATATTGACAATAGTATTAAAAGGCAATACTGTTTACCGTGAAACACAAATTTACGACAACTAGGTGTTAATAGGAATAAAACAGTGGCAGATTTAGGGGGGCCCGGGTGGGCCCGGCCCCCTCCCCCTTAGGTCGGAAAATATTTTAAATTCCTAGGGGTTTTTAAAAAAAATGGGTTCCGCCCCCCCCCCCCCCCTTTTTGAAAAAAGGTTATTGTATGAATATTAGGGAATATTGTCCAGAGTAGAATTTTATCTTGATTTTCTAATCCTACGATTACAATGTGGTTTCGGGTTTCAAAATCAACCATTATTGTAATCCCTAATCACTTTTGTAATCCACCTTTCTTCAAGTTTGTTTCAAGTTCTTGTTTGTTTGTTATGTCTTTGTCATACTGTCTCAATTCGTGTTGCTGTAAATTGCCGTGATTTTGGATTTATGATTTGAGAATTTCCCCTTTCCTCGTTCTTGCTTCGGTATTCGTTTGCCGATGTATTCAACATAATTTGGATTCAAAAGGACAGGTTCTACTGTTAAATGTCACTTTAAGTAAAAATCAACTTTTTTTATGAAACCCTTTTTGTTGAATGAGAGATTACAAAGGTTGTTATGTATACAAAAGTGATTGACAGTCATTTCTTATCAACCACTTATGAAATCATCAACCTTTTTTTTAATTAAAAATCTGGGTAATAATTTAATAGAGTCCCTATACAACTTGCAATTAAAATCAATAAAAAATATTTTAGATTGACCTATACAACTGAATTTCAAAAGCAGTAATGGATTTAAAATATGGTTGGAAGCATAAATCCTAAACCTCATTCGAAATCAAGAGATTACAAAAGAGGTTCATAACAATTTCTAAATAAATCCATCGTTTTTGTATTCCTCGATCAAATTTGAAATCATGGTATAACAATAGTGGTTGGGATTACAAAGTGGTTGATAACAATTTCTAATCAACCGTTTCTGAAATCCTCGACCACATTTGAAAATAAGGGATAACAATAGTTGTTGTGATTACAAAAGGGTTTGATAAGTTCTAAATCCTCGACCACATTTGAAATCAAGGGATATTAAATAGTGATTGGGATTACAAAAGTGGTTGATAACAAGTTCTAATCAACCGTTTTTGAAATCCTCGACCACATTTGAAATCAACGAATAACAATAGTGGTTGGGATTACAAAAGTGGTTGATAACACATTCTAATCAACTGTTTTTTAAATCCACGACCACATTTGAAATCAAGGGATTACAATAGTGGTTGGGATTACAAAAGTGGTTGATAACAAGTTCTAATTAACCGTTTTTGAAATCCTCGACCACATTTGAAATTAAGGGATAACAATAGGGGCTGGGATTAAAAAAGTGGTTGTAACATCATCTTATATGTCGATTGCCCATAGTAACTTTTTATCTTAGTAACTAATACATTTCTAATGTGTCAGTATCTTTACTTGTCGCTAGACCTGTGCAGAAACATTATCAGTTGTAGGAAATATACCGGTTTAACCCTACCGCTGGATCTTACTAGTGCCGGTTCCAAGTCCGGCTATCCCACCCTCAATGTCGTTTACGTGTGCAGGATTGGACAAAACAAAATGGTGGCCAATATTTGTCAAAAACGGGTAGGCATAAGAAATGTTCATTTTCTTTGTGTATACGATGTTCTTTGAATAAAATAAAATACTCAAATCCTCAAAAAGGTTTTGTACAGTTTATTTCCTGTTTATGACATCGCTAGTTTGTACATTTGAATGTTTATTCTTCGATGAAACACCATGGCATCTCTGCAATTTTGTTTGAAGCGGGTGATGGAGCGTATTTTCCTCTTTTCACATATATTAAGACCCCGATTGTTGATAAAAGGGATAAAAGGGACCTAGATTAAATCTTAATATCAAGCTCTATTCACTCTTGCCGAATTTGCTTATCTATGTGTCATATTTACATAAATATCCCAAGCTAAATATTTGTTACTTTTTTACCAAAATTGTGCAGGATTGGACATAGATTTTGGTTCAGGATTGGAATTAAAAGACCGGTCGTATTTTGAAAACTCCGTTTCTGGTTCCTTTTAGTTGCATAAGTGGAATTTCAGTACAAAGTTATGTAATGTTTTTCAAAGAAACATAGCTTTGGGTATGCGACGGAGCATGCCCGTCTATGCTATTATTATATGATATTATTTTATTCAAAGTATTATGTTTGGGGGTATGGCACAACAACAGTCACAATGTTTTCATTCTAGAACTACTTTTTTACTGAGACAAAGAAGTAATTAACATAAGATTTTCATACGCGCTGCGTGACTAATAGATTACCAATAACGGTAGTGTAAATATCCGGATGAAGCATCAAATACATAACATTTTTTCCCTCCTAGTTTTGAATAGTTACCTTTTAAAATTTAACATATAAATTATATTGAATCATTAAAGTCCACAAATGAAAACTTTAAAGTCTCTCAATACTAGAAATAATTTTGAAAAATATGAAATAATTATAAATCGGAATTACAGTCAATATTCATAATCAAGATTATCGGTTGAAAGTTTTTAAGCAACGAATCTAACCTACGAATATATGAAACACTAAACTAATATCAAAAACACAATAACATAATGAAACGGAACCCTAAGGGTATTCACTGAAGCACTGGGATTATTATGCCCAAACACTGTGCTTTCAGTAAGACACAAAATCTTCCATTTTCCTAGGTTTGCGGATTCGTTGTGGATAGCGCCATTCTTGTTGAACTGGTTGAACATGTTTGGACGATGATGGTGTCTTTGTAATTGGTACTTGTAGAGCTTGCTGTTCAATAGTGATATTCGGCTTAGTGGAAGTGTCACTATTCGGTTCGGCGTAAGTGTCACTTGTGCTAGCTTTAGAGTCAAGAATTTGATCTGCATGCCTACGCCATTCTCCTCCTGTTGCAGTTGTAACACGATATGAAACAGGACCAGTTTTTTCATTGATTGTTCATGGTATCCACTTTGAGTTTCCTCTAAAATCTCTTACAATTACAGATTGTCCAGTTTGAAAGTTCCTATCGTGATGTTTACGGCGGTTACACATTTCTTCCTGTTTCCCGATGACACGGTTTTTCACATTGGATTTGATGTTATGCAGTCTCGTTTTAAGTTGTCTTCCCATCATCAGCATCGACGGTGTTTCGTTTGTTGTTTGGTGCGGCGTGCTTCGGTAAGCTAATAGAAATTTTGCTAGCTTCTTCGAAATTGTTCCAGAGTCTTTTTTACTAGCTCGCATAGCTTGTTTGAATGATTGCACAAAACGCTCAGCAAGTCCATTGCTAGATGGGTGATATGGCGTTGTTTTAATGTGCTTGATTCCATTTATGTCCATAAACTGTTGAAATTCCGATGAAATAAACTGAGGACCATTGTCAGTTACAATACGTGTTGGTATTCCATTCCTTGCGAAGATAGTGCGCAAGACTTCGATGGTATGTGTAGAAGTAGTTTTAGACATTTGAATAACTTCCGACCATTTTGACATTGCGTCCACAACAATCAAAAACATTGATCCTAGGAAAGGTCCTGCGAAGTCGAAATGTATCCTTTCCCACGACTGAGAAGGCCAATCCCTCGGTATGAGTGGAGCTCCCGGTGGCATGTTCCGATTTTCCTGACAACCTTCACATTGTTTTGCTAAAGTCTCAATGTCTCTATCGATGCCAGGCCA
>MJUU01073929.1:58135-84971 GCA_002080025.1 Modiolus philippinarum
AAAAACAGTACAACCTACCGTATAAAACAAACCGGGACAATAGGAGAAAAAACAGTACAACCTACCGTATAAAACAAACCGGGACAATAGGAGAAAAAAACAGTACAATCTACCGTCTAAAAGAAACCGGGACAATAGGAGAAAAAACAGTACAATTTACTGTATAAAACAAACCGGGACAATAGGAGAAAAAAACAGTAGAACCTACCGTTTAAAACAAACCGGGACAATAGGAGAAAAAAACAGTACAACCTACCGTATAAAACAAACCGAAACAATCGGAGAAACCCAGTACAATCTACCGTTTATAGCAAACCGGGACAATCGGAGAAAAACAGTACATTCTTCCGTATAAAACATACCGGGACAATCGGAGAAAAACAGTTCATTCTTCCGTATAAAACAAACCGAAACAATCGGAGAAAAACAGTACATTCTTCCGTATAAAAGAAACCGGGACAATCGGAGAAAAACAGTACAATCTACCGTATAAAACAAACCGGGACAATAGGAGAAAAACAGTTTATTCTTCCGTATAAAACAAACCGAAACAATCGGAGAAAGCCAGTACAATCTACCGTATAAAACAGACTTTCTTCAGACGGTTATACTTACTGTGTCTAGATAATTATGAACAATATCCTATTGCATTATTAATATTAGTATAAAAACAATTATTTTGATAGCTTTCATTCATTCAAAGCACTATGACTTTTTTATGTGGAATGTAAGGAATGTTATTGGGCTATTTTGTTTTTTTAATCTAGAATCATATATACTGGGGAAACGCTGTACTCGAAACATTATATTAGAACACGTATAATTGTTTGGACATTGTTACGACTGTATTGTTTTTGGTATGGAAATTACTAGATGGTTCTCTGGCTTTCTATGCCACTATATAATTGATTTTTTTTCCTAATCCAAAAACAACCATTGATGTTTTAAATTTTGTATTAATTCAAATTGACCACCAACTTAATCCCTTGAAATCTTACTCGCAAAGCTTGTCTTAATCAATAAAAAAATATTATGTTCTAAATTACTTCACTATGATTTTTTTCTTTCTTTTTTTTATTTGGTGGTATAAAATCCATTTTTGTACACAAATCAATATTTATAGTATAATGATCAGTAACTTTTATGTTTATCATTTTAATCAACAGTCTTTATTTAAAAGATAGCAAGACTTTGGTATCGTGCGGTAATCACCTTCAAAATCTAAATGGGTTGATTGAAGGATTATTATTATTCTTCATTAATTTCATTATTTGTTCAATCATTTATTAAATTATATGAAAGAAAATGTTGAAAAGAATAAAAAACAAATGAATATCAGTGTGCCTGTGATTTTAATTCCCGAGAAACCATATCTCCCGAGTTAGCTTGATATATTCTTCTAACTGAAAAATATTTTTGATACAAAAAAAACAAAAAAAAACAACAGAATTCGAAAACTTATCAAACTTCATGTTCTAACTAATATCACTGAAAATTTGATAAGTAAATATCTTTCAGATGAAGGCACATAATCGTACTTCAAGAAGAAGAACAACAATAAAGGTGTTGTTCCGTTGTTTGTTTTAACATTTATTTTTAGAGACTTTGTCTAATATGCATTTAGTCCATATCCCTTCACTGTTTTAATGCCTGTATTGATACAATAAAGCTGCTTCTTTTCTTGATAAAATCTTTATGACGCCCATCAAAATGCATCATTGGTTATCACACTTTATTTCTAAATTATTGTATAGCAGTATCTGGATAAAAAAAACTGCAATTTTCTGTTTTTATGGCAATATTGTTATTTTTGCTGTCATCTTGTTACTTTAGTTACCTTCTTTATAATGTCGGGCATTATTTTGTACGTAGCGGAAACCGTTAATATCAGTATGATCATGACAACAATTTTTGCTGTGAAATACAAATTTACAACATATAAGGGTTATTGATTTGATTGACATTTCGACCAACAACGTAAATAACGTAAATAAGGGATTTCCTGTGGATGTTTCTGTTTACTGAGTTTTAGGTTAATTTGGTTTGTAAACGCCAGGTAATTATGCAAACATCACATTTGTCTCGATATGAATTTGTTCTAATGTGATATCATTCTCTCATTTTTGTAATGGGGGTTCACAGTTCAGTACTTTAGACCTGGAATTTTTTTATTTCTTTGCCTAATGTCTGTCTAATGTCTTTGTTATTCTACACTCTCGTTTTTGCCATGTCTCAGGACTTGATCTTTGCAATAACCACATTTTTTTCTTCGGTATTCTACTGCCGTTTTTTCATCAACAAAAAATCTTTACAAAGGTGTGAGATTTAACGCTGTTTTGAAGACCGTACGGTGACCCCTAGATGCTTTGTTTTTGTCGTTTTAATCTGGAGATGGGATGTTGTCTCATTGACATTTACCCAATTTACCCTATCTTTTTCATAACTTTATTAATATGAAGTGATATATAACAAATAATAAATAGAATAAAGCTACATTTAACCAAGATTGATATATTGTGGAAAATAGGACAATCGGAGAAAAACAAGTACCATCTACCGTAAAAAAAACAAACCGGGACATTCGGAGAATAAAGTACAATCTACCGTAAAAACATACCTTCGTCGGAGATTTGTACTTACTGTGGCCAGATAATTATGAACATTAGAATTACATCATTAATATTATTACAAATAACATTTATTATGATTACTGTTTTGTTCATGACGTGATTAGTAATAAAAATTGAATGTAGCGTCTATGTTACTAGGAATTTCAGCACTGTACATATACTCATGAAAGTTGTAAAAATCTCCATACTCTATCCATATTATAAACGCTGTATTGTTGGAATAAACCAACGTCAAAATAAAAGAACGATACAGTAATAATAATTTTAGATGCTTGTATTGATATTTTTATTCAAAACTACATGTAAATGCCAACCTTCTCTTCCGTTAATGTCTGTTACCCGTACGAGATGGTCCTCATCAGACGGGATCGCGATATTCTGTCTGACATTGAAAAGACCAATCCAGCGATGCAAGTTGAGAAATATGGCAACAAAAGGTCTGCTTTTATTATTATTATTTTTTTATTTATTTTTGAAGCCGTGACAATCGGTAAAAAAGCAAGACAATCTACAGTATAAAAGCCAATGTAAGGGTGAACCTTCATGGGACATATCTAAGGAAACAGTGATAAAAGTGCCAATTTTAAAATCAAACGTGACTATTATTGTACGCTTTGTAAAGCACAGATGCTTTAAAACATTTTTCAATCAAACAGAGAAAATATCATTGAAATCGAAAAGGAATTGGCTTAGCAAAAAAAGCATTTAAAATTATGATGTAATGTGAAATAACTACTTCTTCACTGTAAGTTTAATAAGTAATCGTCTATATTTCACATGAAGGCACATCTTCGTACTAAATACCGGTATTGATTCAATATCGCTGCTACCTATCTTGATAAAATTCTTATTACACCCATCGAAGTGAATCATTGGTTATACTACCTAATTACTTATTTATTGCATAGCGGTATCTGCATAAAAAAGTGAAATTTTCTGTTTTTATGGCAATATTGTCAATTTAACTGTCACTTGGTTACTGTAGATACCTCCTTTATAATGTTGTCCGTTATTTTGTAAGAAGTAAAGACGGGGACTATCAGTATGGTCATGACATTAAGTTTTGCTGTGAAATACAAATTAACAACTTATAAGTGTTAATAGAAAAAACAAAATTGTTTTGATTGACATTTCGACAAACGAAAGGTAAAAATTCGTAAAAAACGGATGTTTTGCGGATGTGTTTTTTACTAATACTTCAGTAAATTTGGTTTGTACATTATAAATGCCATATAATTATGAAAGCATCATATTTCTATTGATTTTTATATGTTTCAATGTGATATCATCCTCTTATTCTTGTAATAGGTTCACATTTCAGTACTTTAGTCCTGAAATTTGTTTTTATTTCCTTGCTTTATATCTGTCTTATGTCTTTGTTTTTTTTTTTGCTTTCTTGTTTTTCCTATATCTTTACTTGATTTTTGCATATTCAGTATTCTACTGTCGTTCTTTTTTTCACCAGGAAGAAAATCTTTAGTAAGGTTCGAAGTTCTCCACTGTTTTGAAGACCGTAGAGTGACCCCCAGATGCTTTGTTTTGGGTCGTTTTTATCAGGAGATGGGATGTTGTCTCCTTGACATTTCCCATTTTCTCTCTCTTTTTCATAACTTTATTAATATGAAGTTATATATAACAAATAATAAAAAGAAGAAAGCTACAAGATTGATATATTGTGGAAAATGGGACAATCGGAGAAAAACAAGTACAATCTACCGATAAAAACAAACCGGGAAATTCGGAGAATTAAGTACAATCTACCGTAAAAACATACCTTCGTCGGAGATTTGTACTAAAGGCCAGATAATTATGAACATCAGAATTCCATCATTAATATTATTATAAACTGAAAAAACTGTGAGAAAAGCTCACCAATATATAACCCACGCTCAAAATTAAGTCAAATCAATTTTTTAAATATATATGGCGCACTGGCTATACAAACATTCTTTGAAAGTTTCATTGAATTTCACCGAGTGGTCTAGGAGAATTTGTCACCACAAAGTGTGTACCCCTACGGCGGACAGTAATAAAAAACAACAAAAGAAAAACTGCGTCAAATAAAATTTTAAAATAGCTGGCGCACAATGGCAATATACAAAAAACATTCCGTGAAAGTTTCAATGAATTTCACCAAGTTGTCTAGGGGGTTGTCGCCACAAAGTGTGTACCCTATGGCGGACAGAATAACGTACACACAGACGGTGAAACGAACATACGAACGGACACCATGATCACTATATATACCACCCCGCTAAAGCGGGGGATGTAAAAACATTAACATGATGACTGTTTTGTTTTGTTCATGACGTGATAAGTATTAGAAATGTTGCGTCTATGTTACCAGAGATTTCAGCGCTGCGTATAAACTAGTGAAATAATGAAAGTTGTAAAAATCTCAATATCATAGATGCTGTATTGTGGGAATAAATCAAAGTCAAAATACAAGTCCGATACAGTTATAATAAATTTAGATGCGTGTGTTAATATTTTTATTCAAAGCTACATATCAAAGCCAACCCTCTCTTCGTTAATATCTATTGCCCGTATGAGACTGTCGGGATTTCGTGATTCTGTCTTACATGCGTAAGACAAATCCAGCGTTGCTATTTGAGAAGTATGGCTTTTTTCTTTTTCCTTTTTAAGATTGATTATTTTGAAGCCGTGACAATCGGAGGAAAGCAAGAAATTCTACGGTATAAAATCCAATGTAAGGGACAACCTTCATGGGACAGATCAAAAGAATCAGTGATAAAAGTTCCAATTTCAAAATCAAACGTCACTATTCGCTAGTAAAAGTTCTACATTTTCTTTAAATTACAGATGCTTTGAAACTCTTTAATAAAACAAAGAATGTTTCATTGAAATAAAAAAAAGAATTGGCTTAGCAAATCAAAGTGCTTAAATCCCTAAAAAGATTTAAGTACACTTTGTACAACTCCCTCTCGTCATTTATCTATTACTTTAATTTTGCTATAAAAGTGAGCTGTATGCAGTACTATCCACACTTGTTTACTTTCAAACAGTGTTACTAATATTGAAAAAGAAAGAAAAATAAATAGTACAGTCACAACATATAAAAATTCCTGACAAGTCAGTACTATTTGAACTAAATGCAAATTCTAAAGACCTCCAAATGTCACCTGTTCTTAAAAGTAACGGTTATCCCACAACAGTTCGTACATAATAATTATCTCACCAACTAAATGTAAACTGAACTCCAACATCTCGTTTTCTATATTAAAGGTGACTACAAGACTACAATTTCCAAGGTATTTTGAAAATATTAATGTGGGATAAAAGTCTGTAAACGAACAAATTACAGCAACAGGTTGTTTCGTTTCAGTGATGAAAAAAATACGGTGTCTAAAAGCTTAATCTACACGATAAAAACAAATCTTCGGACCGCTTAAATGTTGGCTTGTGAGAAAAACAACCCAGAATAAGGCCTCTTGGTTACAAGTGCGCAAATATTTACAATGCATTTTCCATAGGGGGTTCCCCTGTTTGGCGATTATCTAAAAATAGACGAAGGTTTTTTTCCGTCCCGGGGGTCCTGAAAATGATAAGTACTCATACAGATCTTTCGAATTCCAAAATAAAAAATGGGGGTCTATGCGGCGATTCTTGGTGTAAATTGAGGCTCAAAAAAGGGTATATTGAAAAAAGTAAAATATTTTTATGTCGACCAAATCCCATAAAAGGTCAAATTATCATCTCTGGGTTACATTGTTGAAATCAGATTTCCTATAAATCGAATTGTAACATGACATAGTATTCTAATTTAAAACTTTTAATTTTATTATCAACCAATCGTAGGAGTTGTAGTGCTTAATACTGAATACAGCTTTGGGTTCAAAACTGGATCCCTGTTCGAAAGTCAATATTTGCGCACTTGATACCTCTTACAATGCACAAAAGTCACACTTCCGTCGATGCTACTTTCGTTTTGTCCATTCAGCACCTGTTGCGCATGCGTCCGTACCAAAAATTTATTTACATGTCGTTCAAGCAACCGAAATGCTCTCGTGTTTATGTAAAATCGTTTCACTTTTAGAAGGTTTTATCCATTTTAATTGCAGGATATCAATTTTATTAGCAAAAGATGCAGTTTATTTAATCCGTTGAAGATTCCGTCCGATTACAAACCATTCTTCCGATGATAAAGTTTCCTTTTTTGAATAATTCTTTTAAATGATCACCCAATTCTTTCAAATCTGTGTGAATTACTTTTTTTCTCACTAACTCATTGTTTAAATCAAAACTATGATTTTGGTCAATGTGTTTTTTTCCAATTGAAGCATCTGTTTTTCTTCATACTGCATTTCAGCTGACAGGGTAATGACATTAGAAAGCGTTGCAATGCAACCTTTCTAAAAAAATCATTGTAAATCATGGTTAAGCATGAAAAGACTAATTATTTCTGTAAGTTTAATCAGTGATCGACTATATTTCACACGGAAGGAACGTCTTCGTACTAAATTCCGGTATTGATTCAATGTCGGTGCTACCTTTCTTGATAAAAGTCTTATTACACCCATCGAAATGTATCATTGGTTATCATACATAATTTCTTAATTATTGCATTGCATCTGAATAAAAAATTAAAATTTTTGTTTTGATTTGTGGCAATGTTGTCATTTTAACTGTCACCTGGTTACTATAGTTACTATAGTTTATAATGTTGGGTATTATTTTGTAAATAATGTAAATATGATCATGACAAAAAAATGTTGCTGTCAAATACTTACAACATATAAGTGTTAATAGAAAAACAAAATTGTTTTGATCGACATTTCTACAAACGAAGGTAAAAATTTGTTATTAACGGCTGTTTTGCGGATGTGTGTTTATTTTTTACAAATTCCTTAAGTAAATTTGGTTTTGTAAAAGCCAGATAATTATGAAAGCATCATATTTGTATGTCGAAAATGTTTTAATGTGATATATCATTCCCTCATTCTTGTAAAGGGTTCACATTTTCAGTATCTCAGTCCTGAAAGTTTTATTTTTATATCCTTGCTTTGTTTCTTTCTAATGTCTTTGTTTTTTTTCTGTATTCTCGTTTGTGCAATGTCTCTGGACTTGATTTTGTAATATCCATATCTTTTGTATCTCCGGTATTCTAATTAGTAAGAAAATCTATACTGTCTTTACTAATATTAAGTGAAATATAATAAATAATATATAGAAGAAAGCTACATTTTACCAAGATTGGTATAGTGTCGAAATCGGGACAATCGGAGAAAAACAGTATAATCTACGGTATAAAACAAATCGGGACAGTCGGGAAAAAGTACAATCTACCGTATAAAACAAACCGGAAAATCGGAGAAGCAGTACAATCTACTGTATAAAATAACCCGATACAATCGGAGAAATAGTACAATCTGCCGTATAATACAAACCGGGACAATCGGAGAAACAGTACAATCTCTGGTATATAACATCCCGAGACAATCGGAGCAACAGTACAATCTACCGTATAATACAAACAGGACAATCGGAGAAACAGTATAATCCACGTATAAAAGAAACCGGAACAATCGGAGAAACAGAACGTTCTCTCGTATAAAACAACCCAGGACAATCGGAAAACAGTACAATCTACCGTATAAAACAGACCAATCCAATCGGAGAAAAACAGTACAATCTACAGTATAAAACAAACGGAACAATCGGAGAAACAGTACAATCAACCGTATAAAACAACCCAGGAAAATTGAAGAAACAGTACAATCTGCCGTAGTAAACAACGGGACAATGGGAGAAACAGTGCAATCTACCGTATAAAACAACTCAGGACAATCGGAGAATAACAGTACAATCTACCGTATAATACAAACTAGGCAATCAGGGAAACAGTACAATCTACCGTATAATACAAACGGGACAATCGGATAAACAGTACAATTTACCGTATAAATAAACAGTACAATCAACTGTAAAAAACAGACCGGGACAATCGGAGAAACAGTACAACAGGCCGGGACAATCGGAGAAAAAACAATACAATCTACCGTATAAAACTAAGCGGGACAATCGGAAAAAGTAGTACAATCTACCGTATAAAACAAACCAGGACAATCAAAGAAAACAGTACAATCTACCATATAAAACAAACCGAAACCGTGACGATAGGAGAAACAGTACAATCTAAGGTATAAAAGAGACTGGGATGATCGAAAAACAATACAATCGGACAAACTGAAAAATACGACAATGTACCATATAAAACAGGCCTTCCTCAGACGGTTATACTTCTGTGGTTAATAATAATGAACAATATCGGGTAACAGTCATTATTTGTCAGTTTTAGGCTGGATTATTTGATGGGGTTCAAAATTTTGAAAGTGGTTTCATTGGGCGGTTGAAAATTCAGAAAGGTACTCCATGGGGGAGTGAATTTGCATATTAGTTTTTAGCTTTGTTGATGCATTTAAAAGTGTCTATGACTAGATAAGTTTTTTTTTCACACGGTACCTATAATATAATATTCTTACCTTTTGAAAGTTCTGAAAAGCTTTGACGAAATCAGGATATAAAATATCAAGTTAAAAAAGAATAATTAAAACTTGTTTCCTTTTATTCACAATGGGGACATGCATTTATAGATTAGGAAACACCAACTTGTGCAAGAAAAAGTTACATAATCAAAGAACGAAGTGATGGGCAGTTTAAGTTTTTGAGACAGTAATTTCGCACTGTTGACAAAACAATGTACAAACTACAGGCACGGCAATAGCGAAATGTACACGCCATATGCCGCAGATGCAGGAATATTACGGCTCAAAAACGGAAGGTTCACTATTGGAAAATCAAAATCATCACGCTTGTCGAAAGGTTTTGTTTTCAGAGGTCCAGAGTTGTCAATGAAGAGATATAGGTTCAGGTATGATGCTGATGATGGTGTATCAGTGATCTCTTTAATTTCGAGTTCATTTGGGTACATAAGATAAAGGTTATCCTTAAATTGAGGATTGTTCAATGAAAGAACACCATCTATATAACGGAAACTGAAGACTTGGCTAGCTTATTGTCTTTTTTCTGAACTAGCCCTTGTATGAACCTGGCTTCATACGAATAAAGAAACAAATATGCTAAAAGTGGCGCACAATTAGTCCCCATAGGTATCCCTATTGTCTGCTGGAAAACTTGTCTGTCCTCCAAATTCTACAAATATGTTATAAATCGAGAATTCCGAGAAATCCTCCTCTGTATACTTTTTGATTGAACCAGTGTGATGTTTAACAAAATAGATTCCATCTTTACCGATTACTAAATATGAATATCTTCTTTCACCCTTTTTAGTACACAAAGACTGATTTATCAAATCCCGGAGAACTGGCTTTAGCTTATCGTGTGGAAGAGTGCGTAGTATAGAAAGTAGAAAAATAAAATGTTTTGACACTGTTGCAGTGGTTGAGTTCAGTTGAAGATAGATATTCTAATAAGTCTTTTGCATTTTTGAGCATCCACATCTGATTCACTCCCCTTGTTGAGTATACTCTATCACTATATATCTTCAGGCAATCTTTGACTGCAGTAAGTAATGAAGTTTGGAGCTTAAAGGGGGTTTTGTGCATTTGGTAGACCCAGCAATGTATCTCTGTTCGTAGGGGGATTTATGTAATTGAAGTAACAAGTAGATACAAGGCAGGTTGCTGTCTTTAAACTCAAATTGATACCAAATAATAAATAGAAGAAAGACCAAGATTGACGTAGTGTCGAGACCGGGCACTAGGAGAAAAAACAGTACAATCAACTGTACAAAAAGACCCTCTTTACACTGTTATACTTACTGTAGCTAGATAATTCTGAATAACATTATAGTTGTATNTCACGTTTTGAAATCAATGACCTTGAATAAAAGATTTGACAAGTCTATCATGAACATTTACCAATCTATTGTTGACTTTTTCATTGAGATGGTGAGCAATTCTCAGTAAGCTTTTTACATAAAAATTTGCAGCTATTATGAAAATTATTCTATTAATATAACTAACATTATTATGGTGAATATTTGTTCTTGACGTTATCAGTAATAAGAATGTTGCGTCCATGTTACTAGGGATTTCAGCACCGGGTATTTTCTATTGAAAGTTGTAAAAAATCTCCATACAAATAACTAAATACCGAAGTTACTGTGAATTTAATATCTGGATATGCGCACTTCGACAACTTATGTCTCTTCAGTGAAGATAAAATCTAAACGTTTGGAATACCATAAACTCAAAAATGTTTAAAAGCTGATAGAGAACAAATAATCAATATGATCTAAATGTTAAAGCCAAAATCAGCTAAGGACAGTGCTGTGCATGAGAAAGATACTCTGACATACAACCGACAAAGTCAAATATAATTGCTGTATTGTTAGGAATAAGAATTACTTTAAAATAAAACCGAAACAGTAATACTAAATTTAAATTTTCCCTAGCAATGCTTGTCTAGATTTTTTATTCAAACTATTTAAATCGGAAATACGTTTAAAAAGCAAATACTTTCTTCTGTTAATATTTATTTCCCGTGCAAGACAGGGCATAGAAGACAGGGTCACGTCAAGCTTCCTTACAATGGTAAAAAACCATTCCCAGTGTTGAGATTTGAGGAATATGGCAAAATAGGTCTGTAGGTTTTCTCTTTTTTCAAGATTGATATTTTCGAAGACAGTACAATACGAGAAAAGCAAGGCAATAAACGGCATAAAAGCCAATTTAAAAAGAACCTTCATGGGACAGATCTAAAGTCCCAATTCTAAAATTAAAAGCACTGTTCCTTTTTAGGCTAGTTAACTTTTTACATTCTGTTTTAAATCACCGATGCCTTGAAAATCTTAATCAAACAAAGAATATTTCCTTTGATTGAAAAAGAAAATCATTGAAAATTATGGTTTAACATGAAATTACGTTTTAATGAAAAAATATATAAACATGATTTGGTGCAGAAATAACTAAATACCGAAGTTAATGTGAATTTATTTTCTGCATATGCGCACTTCAACAACTTATGTCTCTTCAGTGCAGATAAAATCTCAACGTTCGGAAGACCATAACCTCAAAAGATGTTAAAAACTCAGAGAGAACAAATAACCAATAAGATCTAAATGTAAAGCCAAAAATCAGCTAAGGACAGAGCTTTGCATGAGGGAGATACTCTTTTGTTTTCAACAAATTTACAAAAATTTAGATATTATAAGGTTCAAAATAGAATCATTGTATAAGTGAGAGGAATTTTCAAACCATTCAGAGATACTGCAAAGACCACGTTCTATAGATTCGTGGCTAGGAGTATTTCAACATATTTTTTATTATATTTTTTTTTCAAACCCGATATTTTTTATTACAGACGTCGTCGATCTATATATGGAAATCTGGGTCTTAAATTTTCGATGGAGTATGAATTATTTTCCCACATTGGATTATCTTAAGTCGATAAGGCAATTAAAGTATTTTATCACAGACAGTTGACCCTGTATATACTTTGTTCCGTCATACCGTTAAAACAATGAGGTTATTATTTTTCTTTTAGAGCTTTTATCTTTAATACTTATTTAAGTTTTAAGGATTGGAAATCGCCGCAAACTAAATCAAATAAATTAAATTTAACTAGGTGGTTAATTAAGTAGCCATTTGACATATTTCTCCAAATATAAGACTTAATCAAGTGATAAGTAGGGGCAGATATATGCCACCATAGAAATGCATATTTATTGATACAACTTGCTACTACTATGTCTTCATTATACATTGTAGATATTAATATGCCTTACACATAGAAATTTCAAGAAAGTACATTGACTACCGTTTTGCTGTCACTGACAAAAACTGACTTACATTAGTCACAATACATCATACTGTTAAAATTAATTTCAATAGTTGTATGTAATTGGTATAGACATGTCCGTATTTTTGCCTGATCCTGTAAATATCGGCGCTTCAATTGTCAATCTTCCACTTCCACTTAACTTTGATGACAACAATTCTGGTTTAACCTCCGAAGGCAGAAGGTACTCTCTAGAGTATTCCTTTGTAGAGGATTCCACACCAGGTTTTCTTTCTTCGTGTTTAGCACGGACAGTTAGGAAGTTTCCAGATACTTTGATGGACATTTCTTCTGGTTTAAATCCTGACAGGTCATATTCTAGGGAAAATTTCCGTGTTCCAAACCGATCTTCCTTTATAGAGCTTTGCTTGTTAGATTTTCCCGCCATACTCCAGTCGTCTGCTGAAGAAAGCGAAGACAGATCATCGACAGGAGTAAGCTTTTTAGAAATAGTATCCGAGAGTTTCCAGTCGTCTGCTCTTGGAGCCACTTTGTGGAATGTATCGTCCCAAGTCTTTCGCATTTCTTCACTTTGCCGTCGGGTTTCTTTATCGTAATTGTATGTAATTCCTCCATCACGGGGATAAGTATAATGAAAGTCGTTCTTATATGAGGCGTACCTTCGAGGTTTGGAGGTTTCGTAGTAAGATGGTATCCGACGTTCCGTTTGTGTTTTATAAACATCCCTTTCATACGAAATAGGAACATATCCTGATTTGTATGACATGGCTTAATTTCTCCGAGATAGAAAAAATGTTCTCCCTATTACACAAGTATTTCAACAGTGTTTGGTCGAGTATATTTAAGATTATAATATTTTTTATACATTTTGTTTTTGTGCCAAAGAAAAAACCAAATATGGTTAAAGAGCAAAAAGTATTTGATCTGTCAACCTATTATTATTTTTATGTACTTTGGTGACACAATGGCCAGAAGAAATATGTGAATAAACTTATACAGTGAACCAAATATTTCATTCAAATGTTTCCATGCCTCAGCAACTTCAGTATCCCAGATGCACTGAGCTTTACAAAGTGCTGATGTGTGGCTGAATAGCTTCGGTTGTATAAGATAAACAATTAAGTTTAATTCCATTAACTATGGTTTCTCCTCCTGTAGGTAGACCTAAAATTCTGCTGAAGTTCGACAGAATTACGAGATTGTAAGATGTCATGGATCAATTCAAAATTCTTGAGACTGTGAATTTTTCAATAAGACTTAATTATGTGTATTTACTCCATATCCTCTCCTTGTTTTTGGTATATTTTTCTGTGTTCTCGGATTCTATACAAAAATATTGAAGAAAAAAACATACGGGCCTTTTTGTCCCGTTTAAGATTTGAAGAATCGCCTAAAATAAAAAAAAAACAGTGGCGATGTTCATACAAATCACAAAAGAATTTCAAATATTAAAATTACCCAGTGCATTTCATGCTAAAGCAGTTTCATCACACGCCATTTAAATACGACAATCACAGAAAAATTTTCAAAGGTTGAAATATTGTATTATATTAATATGAAGTTGCATCATATTAATTTTGAAATCTATCGCAGTTTCAAATTCAACAAAAATATTTGTTTATTTCTTATAATGTTGTGACGGCTATCATTTCGTATAGAACTGATATTTTCTACGCATCGAAACCTGGCAAAAGAATTACACCATACATGTGACCATACCTTGCAATTCTTTCTTTAAAGATTTATTGTATCCTTGCTTCAAACCTTCCATCCGATGTTGCTGTTCAGAAAACACAAATTAACGTTTTTCTATCTTTAAAGTTATTTTTTTTGTAAAGTAAGGACCTGCGGTCAAAACGTATGTCCGTCCTCAAATTGAAACATAATAGTTTCCACTTGAGATACATTAATTTCCAGTTTCCAAGACAAGTAAAATCTTGAACAATCGTCTAAAAGAGACTGTTCCTCGATACACATGATTTGAAATGCAATCTAATTAAAATTAGATCTACCCATTGTTCTTTGTGCAGTCACTGCTGTGGCTGTAGGGAAAAATTGGTAGATCTAATTTTAATTAGATTGTTTGAAATAATGTTACATATTGCATATATTTTCATTGTGATGGTATCAATTCATAAACAAAAAATCCATTCCATGTTGAATTCATCTTTGAATTTATATTGCGAACTTACTAATATAAACATTAATAACTTGGTTGCCAGCTGGATCTTCATCGCAGTGGTTCTACAATTGCATCTACCACCAATGTCCAAGTGTCGAGGTAGTGAAAACCCCTTTCAATAATACGGGACTTTCGAGATAGGAACTCTCGTGTAATTGAAGGCGGAAACGTTCGCCTTGGATACCAGTAAGAAGGAATACTGGATTTCTACACCTATTGAAATAAATATATACCACATAAAAACAAAATCTTATGAAATTGAAGTGCATCATGAAAATCGGCAAAAGTTGCTGCAACATTCAAAATCGGCATTGTTTCGATTAGCCCGGTCAAAATATTCATCCAGTTACAAAATCTTTACAAAAAAAATAATAAAACACTACAAAATATGTTTTTGAAGCCGAAAATTGCTGATTTAATAAGGTATTAAAAGTAAGATTTTTAGTCTGTTGTTTAAAATAACTCTTTGCGATTTGGTCCTATTTTTGGAGAGATATTTTGTGTTTTGGAGAGAAATTTTGATAATTTTCCTGATTATGACCTTATTTGGTACTATTCATTGTCATAGGTACCTGTGGACAAGACCCCCTTTTAGTGACAATTGGCATTTTTATTCTCATACTCGATTAATAATTTAATTATTTATTTTTCATATAGCATACATGTTTGTCACACTTTTTTATGTGGAAAATCGATTATATGCAGTCTGATAAACCCGGTTGTGGAAAAGGACCCCTTTTTTGTGACAATTGGCATTTTTATTTTCACAATCGATTAATCATTTGATTGTCACACTTATTTATGTGGAAAATCGATTATATGCCGTTTTCTGATAAGTCCGGTTTTCTGATCAGAAAACCGGGCTTATCAGAAAACGGCTTATAATCGATTTATATGAAAAATAAATAATTAAATGATTAATCGAGTATGAAAATAAAAATGGCAATTGTCACAAAAGGGAGGTCCTGTCCACAGGTACCTATGATCAATGTATGTTAAGATAATACATTAGACAAAATCCGTTACAGAATAACGGAACGATTTCAGATGTTTGATTTGTTGTAAAACTAAAGATTTTATGTATGTCCTTGTTTTATTGAGAGATCGGAGAAAAATGTCAAGGTTTTTTTTACCTTTTTGTCCTGGTTTTTCCAAATATCACATAAAATTCAAATTTAAATAAAAATCAAACTAAACAGAAACTTTTTATCAGATCTAAATATGTCTAATCAATAGTTCATTTGTCAGGAGATGCATTTGATACAAAAATTGAATGTGAATAATGGTTTAACACAGTTGATCAGGAAAATAAAAAGACATGTATTTACAAAAGACAAAATGTTTTTTATGTATCTCTGAACCATGAAAGGCGAAAGTTTTAGTTATACATAATGTCATGCAATCGCAATTCATTATCAAGAAAAACTTTTATATGTCTTTTGTAAAATAGCAATTTTTGTATAGTAACGTATAAAATATAACGAAATTTCTCGAATTTTGATGGCAATGTGAGCTTTTGTTATCACTAAATGCATCCGTCGTCCGGTATCTGTCGTCCGTTATAAACTTTCCCTTCAAAAAACTTTGTCTTGAGGACCACTGAATGGATTGGAACCAAACCTGGCAGGAATGGTGCTTATCAGGTGCTGACCAAGTGTTTTACTTTTGTGCTGATCCGTTACCCAACATGGCTACCGGCGGCGCTTAAGTTTAAAAATGGATTTTCCTTGTGAGAACGTATTTTTTGAGATCCACTGAATGGATATATACCCAACTTCGGAAAACCTATTTCAACATTTGGACCTTATAGGAATTGCATACAAATATTTTCTCCTAGAAAATCAAACCAAACAGGTGACTGGTGCTGATCAAGAATTGTTATGGTTGTGTCAATCCCTCATTCAAAATTGGGGCTAGCGGGGGTCATTTTTAGCTCACCAAGGTCAGTTTTAGCTATTGCCATCACTTCCGGCGTCCGGCTGTTAAACTTTTCACATTTTCATTTTCTCCTTTGAAACCACTGAAGCAAACTCAATTAAACTTTATAGGAATGATGTATGGTAGGTCCTTTACGAAGATTGCTCATTTCGTTCCGATCCGACAAAAAACATGACCGCCACCGCAGAACTTCGGTTTAACATTGGAACCTTTGGGAAAATCACATCTCCATCTTCTCTTCTGACCAAAGGAACAAATTCAACCAAACTTTACAGGAATGATATATGGTTGGTCCCTCACGAAAATTGCTCATTTCGTTCCAATAAAAAAAAAATACTGCCAGCGCATAACTTAGGTTTAACAAAAAAATCACATGTGAAACAACTGAAGCAAATTGAACCAAACTTAATCTGCCATCAGCACGGAACATAATATAACATTTGACCCTCAAGAAAAATAACATTTTGCTGATCTTCCGCGTAACCACTGAAGCCATTTCAACAAAACTGTAGCTTAACATCATTAGCAAGGATATGGTTTGTGTAGGAAGCTTCTTGTCAGGTGAGCGATTCAGGCTCAATCCCCGAGCATTTAGTTTAAACATTTGACTCTATAGAAAGAATATTCAAGGATGTTTCCATATGAAACAACTGGACTTATTGGAGCCAAACTTAATAATTTATTCAAAATGCTTCCCTTCAAAACATATATATTTTAAGTCTGTACCTTTAAACGTTCCATTTTGAAAACATTTGGCGAGTTGGAAATAAACTCTGGAACAGGCGTTTTCTTTCAAATTGTCCTGTAATTGTGTAATGCAATTCCATACTTTATCCAAAACGACAGGCAGTAGGCGAAAAGTTAAATGTTGCATTATATAACATAAAAATTCACTTACACATATAATATGTGGCAGGCACGGATCCGGGCAATTTGAAAAGTGGTCCCAATAAGAAGTGAAAGGAAATTTTGCCGAGTGGAGTGAGTTGCCAAAATTTTAAAGGTATTTCTTAGTAAAACATCAGAATATTCATTCAAAAAAAGACATGTCCAAAAAAGGGAAGGTCAACCCCGAAACCCCCAATGTATAGCTTGACAACGAGACCCTTCCAAAATAAAAGTGTATGTGACATTGTCCAGGTGAAAGATACAGGCTCTTGAAAGCCTCTAGTTTTAAAAAGGTTTCTTTTTTTTTAATTACTCAAGACACACCACGTATTATTTATCATTAAAATTTCCTACTTTTAACAGTCGTTTCGTTCCCAATTAATCAATAATAAGAACTCTTTGAATCTCACGACATCGACAAATGTTGCACCTGATGCTGCATTTTCTATGTTCTGTTATTTTCATGATTGCTAATTTGGTCCAAATGCAAATTTCAGAGTTTAATTTCTCTCCATAGTACCATTAAAATCGCTCCATAAAACAGGACAACGCCCCATAAAACGAGGACTTCTCTCAATTAAACCAGGACAGAAACAAATGGAAAAATTGAAATAACTACAAATTTTCTGCTTTAAATTTAATTGTTGACATATATATTCATTTGTTAGTGTACATTGTGTTAATAAAAAAAAAGACAAAGAATCTATTTTTATTATAAATTACAACAAATCAAGTGAAATTGAATTTTTGGAATAAGGCTCGTAGTTCAACGTGACATGCAACACTTTTGCGAGACAAAAATGCAATAATCCAGTGATATATCATTAGTAGAAGTAAGGCTTATCCTGAGATTTCTTCTTCGAGCGCAATATTCTTCAATCTTAGAAATGCCGTCTGTTTGTTGATCTTTTACTGAATATTTTCTCCATAAAACCATGACACGCCCCAAAAAGCAGGACACTTTCTCTCCAAAAACAACACGTAGAAGGACGACTATGTCTACTGTGTATTCGGTATTGGTTTCAAGATGCAGCAGCTTTTATACTTTTTTGTCTATTTGTTTGTTTGTAATTTCATTTTGGTTTTTCGGCAAAGACAAAATTTGAAATTACGAATTTCCATGGTGCCTATCTTGCATATTAGATCGAGGGATCAGTGGTTTCAGAGGAGAAAATGTTCTACGCCGCAAATATCGACGACGTCGACGGATAAAAATGCAAAAAGGTTCACATTGTCTGTTATGCAAGATGAGCTGAACCTTGACCAAAGAACTGAGACAAAAAAAAGAGAAAAGACTTCATGTAAACTGGCATTAAAATACGGCTTGCCTACCTAGTTCTATAACTCCTTCATGTTTTGATTTTGTGTAAAATTTTGAAAACAAGATTATCGAGCAAATAAACATAATTTTCCTACTTTAATCTTGATTTACTTACGTTTTTGTTAATTTCGCGTCCCTTACAAAACTTATAGACAAGTATATCAGTTTGACAGTACTTAACATTACAAGTCTGTCATGTCTTGTCTTCGTTTGGTACAAGTGTAAGTGACGAAAACAGTACCTTCCTTCATTTTATTGGATATCAAAACTCCACAAATGTCCTTACAAGGAAAGGTATATTGTTAGATCTTCCACATGCACTACAAAACCCCTTTCACAGCTCCTAACTTCATTACTCACTGCTGTCAAAGATGGCCTCAAGATATACTGTGAAAAACATACTCAACAAGCGGTGTTAATCAGATGTGGATTTTCAAGGGCTCTAAGGATTTATCAAAATATCTATCTTCAACAGAACTTTTTGCAACAGTATTAAAAGCATTTGATTTTTCAACACTACACCACTCTTCCACAAGACATTGAAATCAGTCCTCCGCGATCTCATTCATCAGTCTTTCTACACCAAAAAGTTGAAAAAAGATGCTCATATTTGGTATTGGTCAAGGAACAGGCATATCACTGATTCTATCAAAAATATACTTAGGAGGGTGTGATAGCAAACGCTGGAATTTTTTATTGACAATATTGCAACCGTTAGCGTTGCGATCTGGTATAAGATAGCTAATGCTGTTTTTATCTTAAAGTCACTGCTAGAAAATTATTTCATAGACAACAATACACCTTTATAAACTGACAACCAACCCAAGAAATAGAACATCGAAAGAACAAATGCAAGTCACCACGTCTCCGTTATTCTGTTCATCATCTTTAGGCAGTATTAATTAATCATGTTTCAAGTTAATTATTTAATTGATTTCTAACTATAATAACAATAATGATTTCATACGGACTGACAATTTTTTAATTAATATTTGGTAATTCATTTTCGAATCATAACCAGTTTAAATTATCCTAATTATTTAATATAGATCTAATATTCAAATATTCAAACGATTTCTAAGTACATATGTATAGTGGAGGATAACTCTGGTCAAGTGCTACAGCATAATTAATTTAATAATAAAATATTTCAACATGAACTACTGTGTCTGTTATTCTTTGTATGTATATCGCAAGTCTTCTTTTTATATGTCGGACTCAACGTTCGGAAGAGAGTCTTATAAATATTCAATATTCACAATATGCAATGAGACTCACTGGAGAAGACTTTATAGACTTTATTTGAAACACAATCGGAAGTTACAATATTCGACAAAAACGTGAGTGCCCTGTAATGCAATTAACTATTTAGACTCATCATATGAGACTGAAGAGACTTAAGTTACATTTGACCGAGAGACGCGCGTGAGAGTCTTAACTGAATGTATAATAAGGAAAATTAACTAACGTGACTCATAATGAAAGACTCTATTCTAAATGAAGACTCTTATTCAACAATCGACAGAATTAACTTAGCGGCCTTAGCAAAACGAGAGACTCAATTTGTATATTTTATAGACAAGACTGATATATATTTGGCATGTAAATTTGTTAGTGAGTCTCTTTTGACTTAATTAATTTGCGAAAATTCGAGTCTCTTGTGGAGGACTTGAGACTAAATTCTAATGACCTGTAATTTGTCTTGGAGTCTTTTTCATTAATTGTACCGTAAAGAGGATTATTACATGAATCCTTTTATTTTATTAAGTAGTAGTAAACTACGAGTCAGTATTCTGACCTTGTTCAGTCGGGAGCCAACCACGACTCGCGAACATACAGAAATCGGCTGTATTTATAGTACTTTGGACTTGAAAAACTTAACCATGACGTCTAAAGAGACTTGAATTTGACGGTTATGACGTTTACAACGCTCAGTACCTCTCCGACCCTTTTACGGCACTTGACCTTACTTAAACCCAAATGGCGGATTTCAGGCGAACTAGAAAATCGGGAAAACACTTGACCAGGATATCCATACCACTGACAAAATAACAGTAAGCATAAATTTATGAAATTACACATTAGATTCCCTAAATATTCATAATATTTTCAGCAAAATATAGGAAGTAAAACTTTATAAATAAGAAGTGAAAGACGTCATACTTTGTAATTTTGTACATGTTGACTTTTGACATTGTACTCGAAAATAATCAAGTAATTTGATGTAATCAAAGAAATTTGTTTTTTTTTTAATTTTGACAAGTTGTGTATATCTTATATAACACTTAGATATAGTTAAACATTCATTCCTGTCCGGTAGTAACGGAACTACAGTTCCATGTGATTGGGACAGTGGGCTAAATAAAAACGCCACACTGCCCCTTCACTAAAAAATATTGTCCGTCCCGGACAAGAATTAAACATGATAAAAACAATTACTTTTACTATATAAAAGTCACTTGAAAACACCTCACTCAATAAAACGTGACTCACTCTATCATTCATCCTTGTTCAGTCAGTCATACTTTCCATACCATTTAGAATGTACCTATACTTAAAATAAAACAGTCAAGTAAACAATATTATTAACATATTACCGTATATACAAGTTAGTTTATGTAAAAAACATGGTATTCTTCTTCCTCCTCAGTGTCTTTTTGTTCTTTTTCTGTTTGGGTACCTGTTGATCTTTGTTGAATGCTCGTGTTTGTTCCTACTTCTCGCATAGGAGTCACCAATATAGGAGTGTTAGTTGAGTTGTCCATTACATTTTGAGTTTCACTTTGCGTTACAGTGTATGTTAAGTTTTGGAGTTTTGGGTCTGCTACCCAAGAAGCTGTTAATACGTATATTGTCCCGTCTGGAAGGATGACCTTCTCTTCCTTCTTCACACTACCAAATCCATACGGAATTACGTTCCCCTGATAAGTGTCTGACAGGATTACGGACCTGTGGACCTTCTTAATTTTCTCTCCCACTTCCGTCTTATTAAAGGTACTTGGTGGAGCCAAGAAACGATGCCATTTTTTTCTCTTTCTTCACACTTGTTTCATTTGGCAATGCCAAATGACTGGAGTCCCATTTCCTAGATATTGATGGCTGATTGATAGTCGGACTAACATAATTTGTTTTCTCTATTGTTCTTTGTGGTTCTTCCTGGGTTTCAATTACTGGTATTTGTATAATCTCTGTCTGAACTTCATCTACAGTTTCTATTATTATAAATGGCGTTGCCTCCTCAGTTGTTATTTTGGCAGGTGTTTTAGGTAACGGAGATAAAACTTTCAGGGGCGAGGCAAACAAGCCAATCAGGTTTTTCTTAACAGGTATTACATCACCATGATGTTTTATGCCTAAACTAATGCTCACTGGTGAAACTAGTGAAGGACTGGAAATGTCGGACAGAGCATCTGAATTCGATTTATTCTCATTACTTTTGCTTTTCACTTTCGGACTCTTTTTACATCCCCTTCTAGGCTGCACTTCCGTGAACGGCTCAGTCGGAGGGACTCGGGCTATCAGGGACTACAAAGTTGTGAAACCTTTTTTCTTCCTCTCCTTCATTGAATATCTTGTGTCTCCTCTCCTGGTGGTCAATCATCCTATATCTCAATGAGGAACTCACCACATAACTACAGTAGCTACACTTTAATATCTTGCTTGGATGCACATCGCATACATGTCTCATAAGTGCCCTATAAGTCCTATATCTTGCCCCACATTGATAGCAACGGTAATCATAGTTACTCATCAAAAATTATAAAAGGTACCAGTTCTTCGAACAGAGTTTAACATCTTTCTGTTTCCAAGGAAACATATGAGCACTTGACCAGAGATCCATGGTGATTCCATTTAGGGACAACTGCCTTGCCGTTAATATTATTATTATTGTTATTGTTGTTATTAGTATTTTTATTATTGTTTTTTACTATTTCAGGTAATCATACCAGAAATCACAAGAAACGTACGACACATTTTAGAAACACACAAACTTGTGCGTTTTATATATTTATTTATTATTTACAAATAAAATGTGAATATAGAGTTGTTTTGTTATTTATTTACAGTGGCTGTGCCACAGGTACATCATATTTACACTAATAAGAATGCAGATATACTACATTATACAATAAAAGTATTGTTATCTATTCATATTGGCCGGGCCACAGTGCTTTCAGTACTTTGATTTTCTATTTTTGGTTTTATCCAATTTTCTGTTTTGCCATAGAATATTTTAAGTCAGTCGTGGTGCACAATTTGAAATTTCGAAGTTGGAAAGTTGGAGGACTCTTTTGAATTTTATATATTACATCAGAAATAAGCTGGGTTATGACGTATGTGCCATCCCAGTTTCTTTGTAACTTTGAACTTATTTTCTTTGTCCTGTGTTTTGTATACAACCAGACAGAATCTCCCACTTTATATGAATTTTGATTTGATTTTATGTCGTACTGCCTTTTCTGCTTGTCACTGGCCAGTACGATATTTTACGTGCCTTTTCATGCACTCTCCAAAGGAGATGTTGTAAATTATCCATAGTCGGTGACTGGATCAATTTAGTTTGGGTTATCATCTTTTTGGGGGTGTGGGCCATATATCAAATCTATGGGGAGTTTCTCTGCCCAATATCAACATGCAAGGAGACATTTTTGTTTTGTTGTTTCATGTTCAGAAGACCGATAGGCCATTAGGGCCAAAGGGAGCTGTTCGTCCCAGTCCCTTTGATTTTTGCTCACATATTTGCTAATTATGTCCTCTAGTGATCTATTAAGGCGCTCAACGAGCCCATTGCTTTGAGGTCTGAAAGCAGTCGTTCGTGTTTTATCTATACGACATTTTGCACACAATTTTTTAAATAGGGCCGATTCGAACTGTCGACCTTAGTCGGTATGTATTTGACGTGGTACGCCGAATCTACATATAAAATTTGTTATAAAACTTTCAACTATAGTGGGTGTTTCCATATCAGGAAGGGGGTAACCTTCCGCCCATTTAGTAAAGTAATCTGACACAATGAGGGCGTATTTGTTTCCTTTATATGTAAGTGGCAACGGCCAAATTAAATCGAGAGCAACTCTTTCTAGCGGCGCACCGTCATTATATTTTTTCATTTTGCTTTTGGCCTTTCTTGAGGGCTGTTTACGAGAATTGCAAATATTGCAATTTTGAACCAATTTTTTACATCTTGCTTACAGCCAGGCCAATAAAATCTATTTTGAACTCTTGCTGTTGTTTTGTATATTCCAAGATGCCAAGACTGTGGGTCATCATGTAACATCTCGAGTATTTCTTGTTTCCACTCATTTGGGACTATCAATTGTAAGATAGTATCTTCTGTTGTGGAATGAATCCACTTTCTATATAAAACATTATTCAAAATTACAATGCGATCCCATTGAGACCAATATTTCTTTACACAAATATTTTCAATTGATATATCAGACCAACGCGGTTTTACTGGCTTTTCAGATTTAATTTTGATAAAAATTGAAAGATCAGGGTCTTTATTTTGAGCCAGAGATATTTCTTGTTTAGTTTTTCGTTCAAACCAAATGCATTTGTTATCGTCACCATCCGGTGAATTATCATTTTGTTTTGCTTTGGTTCTCATATAGGACTCATACTCAGTTGAGTTGTTTTGGAGTTCAGTTTGCTCTTTTCTCCCACAGTGGTTGCAATCGGTACAAGAGCGACGCGATAAACCGCTGGCATTGCTATGTTGCTTCCCCGGCAGGTGTTGGATTTCAAAATTATAGGTGTTTAACATTTCCAACCACCTGGCCATTTGACCTTCTGGATTTTTAAACTTAAGCAACCAAGTTAATTCACAATGATCTGTTCTTACATTGAATTTAGTGCCACAAAGGTAATGATGAAAATGTTTAATGCTTAACACTACAGCTAGAAGTTCCCTTCTTGTGACACAGTATTGTCTCTGTGCTTTGCTTAAAGTTTTGCTAAAATATGCAATGACTACTTCTTTATTGTCTTTTATTTGTGACAACACGGCACCGATGCCATCCCCACTGGCATCTGTGTCTACTATAAAAGGTTTAGACATATCAGGAAAATCTAAAATGGGGGCTGAAATCAACACTGATTTAAGCTTTTGAAATGCTATCTCACAGTCATTTGTCCAATTAAATGAACTATTCTTTTCAGTTAATTTGTGCATGGGCTTAGCTATGGCAGCAAAGTCTTTTATGAAACGCCGGTAGTAGGAACAAGTCCCTACAAAACTTTTCACATCTGTTGTATTCTTGGGGTTGGCCATGACTTGACACTTTCAATTTTTGATGGATCGGCTAATATTCCATCAGCCGAGACAATATGGCCTAAAAATGACATTTGTCTCTGAAAAAATAAACATTTTTTAGGAGTTACTTTTAAACCATGCTCATTTATTTTATTCAGGACTTCGTCAAGTCGCGACACATGCGACTCAAATGACTCGGCAAAAACAATAATATCATCCATATAGATCAGACAGGTTTGCCAATTAAATCCTGTTAAAACATATTCCATTAGACGTTGAAAAGTGGCGGCACTGTTACACAAACCCATCACCATTACATTAAATTGAAATAAACCTTTGGTACTAGTAAATGCGGTCTTTTCTTTGTCACTTTTCACCCTCGTGCAAAGCTCTGTCCTTAGCTGATTTTGGCTTTACATTTAGATCACTTTGGTAATTTGTTCTCTATCAGTTTTTGAACATCCTTGGGTTTATGGTCTTCCAAACGTTTAGATTTTATCTGCACTGATGAGACATAAGTTGTCGAAATGCGCATATGCAGAAAGTAAATTCACAGTAACTTCGGTATTTAGTTATTTCATCCATTTTTACCTGGTAATAACCACTAGATAAACCTAGTACACTAAACCATTTAGACCCCATAAGTGCACCTAGGGAATCATCTAAACGAGATAGAGGATATAAATCCTTTATTGTAACCTTATTTAATGCACGATAATCTATACATATTCTAGTAGAACCATCCTTCTTTGTCACGGGTACAATGGGCGAGGCCCAGGGGCTTTTTGAAGCCTCAACTATCCCACAGTCAAGGAGCCGTTGTATCTCCTTGTAATAGGCAAACGCCTTGGTTGTTGTTTAATGGGTTTTGCATTAACAGTATCAATTTTATGTTTAATTGCAGTTGCCACCCCTAAATCTCCCTTATTCTTAGAAAACGTATTTTTATGTTTTTAATAGAGGTTCGAGCTTTTCTTTTTGACTGTCATCGAGGCGTTCAAAACTCCTATTTTTAAGTTCTACTAAATAGTCTGGAAAATCTCAAGTATTTTCAGTTGAGTTCAATTTCCTTATTTTATCAGTAATTTCATGAGTACACTCAGAGTGAGTCTCAATTGGCTCACATTGTGCCACATTAGTTGATTGATTTAAAACTTGTTCAAAATTGGTTATATTTGCCAACCTTATTTTAACTTTACCCATACTTGGATCAATTAATGACTTTGCAACTAAAATATTTTCTGTATGTTTCCCTTGAACAGGTTCAAGAATGGTGTTCATAATACTACTTGAGTCGCCCTCTATTTTACCAACAGTAAAAAGTTCAGTATTGTGTGGAATAGTCACATTTTCAATAAGTGTTATTTTGAAAACTGAGTTTATTTGACTCTCTTTTGTGCACTTAATATGAGTTTGACCTATTTTGAGTACTCCTTCTCCCATATCAAGAGTACATTTATGTTTATGAAGAAAATCATGACCAATTACAGCTGGAACAGCAATATTTGCCAGCGTAAATCTATGTTTTATTGTTGTATTCCTTAACTTTTATGGAAGATCTTCCCAGCCGAGAGTATTAATCATTTCTCCATTGGCAAGACACAATTTTGTATTTGGTTTTTATATGACCAGATAGCGGTTCAAACTTTCTTGGATGCAGTATACAGATTGTTGAACCAGTGTCGACTAGACAATAAATATAAGTTTCATCAATAAAAATTTTTACTAACAAACTATTTAGTTTTTCATCTTTCATTAAACATGTGGACCTTGAATTATTTTCATTATTAGCTGGTGATTGGTCCCCATCTCCAGCATTTACAGGTTTCCCTATGTTT
>MJUU01073930.1:15389-48244 GCA_002080025.1 Modiolus philippinarum
AAGAGCGAGGTTCTCATACAGATCCTCTGGTCAATTCCGACAAAGAACGTTTGTCACTAATAGAAGATATAGTATAAGTTTATTTTCCTGAAATAAATATGATTGTTTTCAAATATTTTGCAATAAAAGTCACAAACTCTAAAGTTCTGTATTTAAACACGGACTGTTCGATTTCTGCATTAAATTTATTGTTCTTCACATTACAAATTAAAGTTATTTCCTCCGCAACATAACATATTCAGGATTTCTACGAGTCCTAAAATTCAGGGTAGATAATTAGATCATCTTCTATAACTGTTTCACAGCACAACTGTTACAATACAATGCCTGTATATCAACTCTAAAACAAAATTTGCCTTCAAAATTATCCCAGAACTGCCATTTGATGATATAGTAAATAAGTGACATAGTTTTGTCCGTTTCAGGTGTTAATGCAAAATTGCTTACTTGCTCCATACTATTCATAATAAATACTTTAAAGGTAAACTTCCGCTATTTTTTATTTGCTTGGTACTTTCTGCTTTTTGTTTATGCAAACACTTTTATTCATGATGATGTTTTTAATATGATTTCACTGACACTTAAAGCACAGGACACATACATACTAAATTTACATACATTTGGGTCACATGATGTAGTATAATAATTTGAGAGTAAAATAGTTTGGAAAGGAATATTTTAAAAGGGAGGTAATTAGATAGATATTTTACATAGATATCACTATAAATAGAGACATACAATTAAAAATGTCTCTTTTATAAAATTATCACACAGTCTGTGACCCCCATTTTTGAGGGGGGGGGGGGGGGGGTGACAAGGTTTTGGGAAATGGGAAAAAGGGGTAAAAAATAAAATCAAAAGTGGTCACCTTTTTAAAAGTATTTTATTACAAGGTCAACTTACTGTTGTTCCTGTGGGTTCTTATAATTTGGGTTGTAAAATCTTCTATGTTCTGTTAAGCTTTTCCAGACATCAATTGGTAGATAGAAGATCTAACTGAAGGAAATGAATTTATTCTCACAGAAAGAGCTATGAAGAAATACATAGAATGTCGCTTGAGAAACATAGCAATGATGACAATGAAGGAAAATGAACATGAGTCTATTTTCCCCATGATAAATTTTCCCAAAATCATCTGTTAGCAGACAACCAAGGCCTCCTTCATATTAAAGAGTCTATTTTGCTTGGTCACATTTTATTCATTATCATCGACTTGAGTGAGCAGTGACATTAACCTAAATAGTCCTGTAAATGAGTCTCATCTTGTTATTTTTTTCAGCTCTTGGACAAAGTAACAATGACCGTTGATAAGGTTAATCATGTATCCCTAACTTTCTGTCATGCTTGTTTGTCTATTATTGCGTTCTGATTTTTGTCTCATCTATATTTACAATAAATATTAAAGAACTACCAGGTCTAGACCGCAATATGCAATGCAGATGCATTGTTCCGGGATCTGTCACTTATGGTCACATTTCGGTTATAATCTTATTAATCCAGTATGTATTATTTGCAGATAAATATAATGCATTAAAGTCCACTTTTAATTTGTGTTATTTCATAGATGTTACAACTTGACAGAATAATACAGAACTGACGATATATAAGCACATGTTTGACTTCTGCATGAACTATTACACGTGGTCTGCGATCTCTCTCTTTCTCTAATTCCCACGGTACACATTTCAAGCTTCTAATGTCTTATCATAACATCTAACATATCTAAACTCTAACTCCAGGTTCTAGCTATTACCAACTTTATACTAAAATACGATCGCCACATCACTCCTCGCAATTGACTCGAATTGTAAATTTACGAAATGCATATGATTATTTTTTGTCTTAAAAAAAAATAACAATAAAAGTATAGTAAGTGATAAAAAAAAAATTGGAGAATGCAGGTACCTTCAAGTGTGACAAAAAATGAAACTTTTTTTCTCTACAATTAATCTACAAAACTATCTACAAAGCGCATACGATGTACTCGTCAAAATCTGTGAAACATAATAATTCATTTCAAAAATTCATTTGTAAGATTCGAAGTATCTCAAGATTCGCAAAATGACTTTCTTGTACAATTACGTTATGAAAATAAATATTTGTAACATCTTGTGACAAATCTTCAAAGTCTACCCAGGAATTGTCTCTTGAATCATAACCGAACCCATTTAACTCTATATTTCCATTTTCCTCTCACTTTCTTTTTTCGAAGTATTTTCTCTATGGAAAATATATTGTCTTCATTTTTCTTTGTTGAATTTTGTGACGACGGTATGGGCTGATTTTTGTCTGTTAAATTGTTGATAGGCGTTTCATCTTCGGCAATAACAACCGGTTCCAACGCATTTTCATTCACTGGTGGCGTAACATTGCAAGGTTCATTTGTCCATATGTAGCCACGTTTCAATCTATTTACGTGAATTCGGTTTTACACTAATTTTCCATCTGATTTTCGCCTGAGTTTAACGTGAAGAGTTGAAAGTTTTGCAATATAATACGGACCTATCCATGGCCTGTTTAATTTACGGCCTATCCCAGGAACTAACACAGGTTTGTACAAATATACGATGTCACCAACATTAAAATTAGGGTTATTTCGGTTTTCATTTCCCTTCTTTAACATTTATGTTTTTCTAACTTCAGTTATATCTTTTGCAACATTTCGAGCTAATTCAAGTTCTTCCAAAATGGTCGTGACATACTCTTGTGCAGTTTTATTTACATCTAGGTAAGGTAATCGAGTTCCTATTGGATTTCTTGCATGACGTCCATATACTAAAAAGAATGGTGAGTAATCTGTAGTATCAACGGATGGTAAAGTATTGTATGCAAATTGAATAAATGGTATGAACATATGCCAATCCTTCGTCTCGTCTAAAAATTTAGATAACATGTCTTTTATTGTTCTCATCATCCTTTCACTCTGTCCATTACACTGCGGATGGTAGCTAGTAGTTTGAGTTTTTGTAATTTGAAACAGTTTACAAGTTTCAGTCACAATGTTCGATAAATAGTTAGAACCACGATCAGAGTGTAGAAAGTTTGGAGAGCCATGTCGACAAATAACATTTTCGACGAATGCTTTCGCAATTGTGGACGCCTTGATATCTGATAAAGGTATGAGTTCAACATATTTAGTAAAATAACAAATAAAAACTAGAACATATTGATATTGGAATGAACCACTCACTGGTAAAGGTCCCATAATGTCAGTTCTAACTCTTTCGAATGGCATAGATGCTATCGGCATATTTTGCATTTGTGCACGCACTGGATTCGGTGGTTTTTTTCTCTGAGAACAAAGTTCACATGATTTAATCCAATGTTCAATATCAGAGTTCATAGACGGCCAATAGTAAAGTCGTTGAATTCTTCTTATAGTTCTACTAATTCCAACATGTCCAGCAAATACACTGTTATGAGTATTAGATAATATTGTAGGCACAAGTTTTATTGGTATAGCTAATTGAATGTTCGGATTGTCATTTGGTTTCCCTTTTCTCTTATTAACGCGATACAAAATGTCATTATGTAAGAAATAATTCGGTTGTAAAATTAGCACTTTTGTTCGCTTGTCCTTATCACTAGGTAATTGACCAGTCCTAATGTATTTAATTATTTCTTTGTAATTTTCATCTTCAGACTGTTGATTTCTTATCTCATTATTGCTAAACAGATTATCAGTTTCAGCGTGAATTTTATCGCACAACTCTATTGACCTTGTCGAAGTTTTACGGACAGGTGGAGTTGATGAATGATTATTTATTTTCGTCCCGACTGAATCAGTTTTTGCCCTGTCTTTGGACTTCGTTTTTTGTGAATGTCACCCCTTTGTTCCTTCGGTATTCTACTGCCGTTGTTTCATGAATGTCATAAGACGGCAAAATATTTAAAAGGTCCTCATTGTCTATGTTATCCGTAGATTCTGGGTAAACACGCCTACTTACTTCATCAGCATTGCCATGAGAATTTCCAGGTCTATACACTACTTCATACGTGTATGACTGAATGAGTTCTATCCAACGGGCAAACTTTCCTGTTGGTTCTTTTAGTGAAAGTAGCCATTTCAGTGCTGAATGATCAACAAAAGCAGTGAATTTGGAAAATCGAAGATAACAGTCAAATTTCTTTATAGCAAAGACTAGTGCAAGACACTCAAGTTCTGTGATACCATAGTTTTGTTCCTGTTTAGTTAATGAACGACATGAGTAACAAATTACTCTCTCTTGTCCGTTTTGTATTTGGCAGAGTGTAGCTCCAAGCGCAAATGAGCTAGCGTCTGTGTATAAGTTAAATGGTTTGTCATAATCAGGATAAGCTAGTATTGGGGGTGACACTAATGCAGTTTTCAATGATTCAAATGCCAAAGTACATTCTTCAGACCACTCAAATTTACAATTTTTCTTCGTTAACGCATATAAAGGAGACACTATCTTCGCATAGTCTTTGATATGTTTCCTGTAATATCCGCTTAATCCAAGGAAACTACGGAGATCTTTCAGTTTCGTTGGCACAGGATAGTTTCGAATTGTATCTACCTTGTCCATGTCAGGAGAAATTCCTTTGTTGCTAACCGTGTGTCCTAAATATTTTATTTCTGTTCGAGCAAATGAACACTTTTTAGGGTGGAGTTTTAGTCCCGAGTGAAGTAAATGTTCTGGAAATGTTTTCGAGTAAACGATAATATCATCTAAGTATATTAAGCAAAACTTAAATGTTATACCATGTAACACCATTTCCATAAGTCTCTGAAACATTTGTGGACTGTTTTTAAGTCCCATCGGAAGACGCTTGAACTGAAAAAGTCCCATATAACATCTCCATGCAGTGAACGGTCTAGATTTTTCATGAATGTGGGTCTGATAAAAACCACTGCGAAGGTCTAGTAAACTAAAATTGACGGTTCACTGGCCCCTAAGGATTCTAATGCATCATCGGTTGTTAGTAAAGGATGAGCATCTAGCTCAGTACAGTCGTTTAGCCTTCTATAGTCTACAACAAATCTTAATTCTGAACTATTGCGTTTGGAAACGAGTAAGCAAGGAGCTGCCCAAGGACTCGTGCTAGGCTCAATTACACTGTTGTGAACCCGATCGGTGCAGAATTCGAGTTCACCGGTGCAGCGTAACCAAGATGGAGGACAGTGTCGTTCGTGATAGGTAAGCTCATTTATATTTAAGTTTTACTCATTAGTACTTAATTAATTTCTCTTGTTTTTTGTTATTTACTTACGCTTTCATAATCAAAGTTTATAATCGCTTTACTCTTGAATTCATCAGACGCAGTTTACTGTGAATTAACGCCATCACAAAAAGTGTTTACCATCGAAAACGTGTTTGAGGCGGGGGAGTCGGCCTATTTCCCAAGATTTTTCACCATAGAAACCTTTGTTTTGATGATTGAATAATTATATGAAATCTCATTAATGATCTCTTATTAACAACCTCGAAAATATGGCCCAAAGGAATCATTTTCGTCACTTTTCAAGGATCATTTTTTTGTTGGGCTCAACGGTGTAGATCTTCGATAATTGAGCAAATTTCACCTGAAAAGTTAACTGTGTAGACTAGAAATCGTTGTTGATTTCCCTAAATCGGAAAACGGTTTAGACTAAAAATGGAATACGGTTTAGATTAATTATATACAAACACCAAAAAGTCTTTAGAGACCTGAAAACTGGTGTCTGCAATTTTGCAACGAAAAATTACGTTAAAATGGGAAGGTATAATAATTTTTATGCTTATTATTGCAAATCATTACGCTCACAAAAGTAAATCCTGTATAAAGTAAATCATAATACAGAAAATATGGATAAACACAAAATTACCGAACAGAGTTGTCAAGAGCCATGAGACAATTTTAAAGTGTCTGATCTCTATCAGGTCCGTTTTTCTGTATATTGCTGTGAAAATCCATACATATGAAAAAAGAAGTAAAACAAAAACAAAACATTCGTTAAAACTTCTTTCAATAAAAATATTTTATAAAATAAATATAATACAAACAAGACAAAATACAAGCAAAGATTTACAATTTACAATAAGTATCGCGGACGTATGACATTTGTGCCGATTTTGTTAATTTCAAATTTTTACTTGCGCCGATTTTATGTTTTCATTTGCGCCGATTTTTTTTCATTTGCATGGACTTTTTTTCATATGACACAAGTAAATTACATGCACTACATTAAAAGAAGAAATGTTGGTTAAACCTTGGAAATGAGCGGTGATGTTGACAATAAATACAATAAATACCAAAGTTGCATCAAAAACCGGTAAATTTCGTTATGCTGCATGTACACGTGTTTTATCATGGAGTACCTCTATTCAGCAGAATGAAAATCCATCAATATGGAAAGCGATTTTGACATTAAATAATGTTCAAATAAGTGGAGCTGTACTGGTATTGCCTTTTGACAATAAGTAATGTTCAAATTCATATGCAAATACGGTCAAAATACACAATGAAAACTATTTATAATACACTGATTGATCATGTCAAGAGATTTGTAAAAACAGTCGAACAGATCGGGAGAGCCTCGAGATAATAAACTTTAAGTGTAGAGTAAAAATTCAATATAAATATAGATCGATACGGTACATATAAATCTAATGCGGACTAAATTGAGAATTCAGAAAAGGGGAAAAATTAAGAAAATATAGAAATTAAAATATTGATATTAAATAATAAACAAATTAGTCAACACTTTAATCGATAACGATTTCTTTTAGTTAGAATTAAATTAAAGGAGAAAAAACATTGTTCATGACTTCTGTATTTTTCTATTGAAAAGGGAAGAAGATCATATCTATAAATCACAAACACAAACCAAATATCAAATTTATTTATTAATCAGTGTTTAAAATAAATAACACCGCAATGAAATTTTAAAAGCCCAAAGGGAAGTAGCTGTTACGACAATGGATATCAGCAATTTCTGTAACCTTTCAAAACCAAATCAGACTCCAAATACTATATCAAACAGTCTTAAAAAGGGTTCAGCGAAATTGCTGTTGTAGAATTACAGAAGGACGGCAAAACTGTATATCCTCCCAACTTTGTTACGGGCTATAAAACAAAAACAAAAACAAACAAACAAATATAAATAAAAAGCACTACAAAAAAATAATATATAGAAAGAAGGAAAATACCCCCCCCCAAAAAAAAATTATACCGACATCACAGCATTTGATATATGTTGCATAATAATTGCTTTTTATTTGTAGATTTGTCGCCGTCGATGAAGGTTTCAGAGAGAGTCCATCATTTATGTGTCATGGCTGCGGGAAATCATACCAAAGTAAATCAGCCCTAGGTAAACATGAGCGCTCTAAACATAACATTTCCGGAGGAAATATTCACAGGTGTTCCACTGAAAACTGCCAATACACAACGACTGAGAGGCACCAATTGGATTCACATAATCGGAAATGCCATGGCGCAGAAAAGTTGAAGTGTTCCTTCCCAAATTGTAATAAATTGTTCACGTCAAAGTTTGCTAGGAAGAGACACCAGGCAGCGCATGATTCAATAAATAAAATAAACTGTAGTGTGTGCGGGGTTAGTTTTTTAGGGAAAGATAGGTTGTCGGACCACACAAAGGCTGTTCACGAAAATAAGTTCAGGTACATATGCCAAATGTGTGGTGCAAAGTACAGATGGCGTGGAAGTTTATCAAAACACATGAAATCAAAGCATTAAAATCATTATCAAAAATAATTTAAGGTAGTAGACCCGGGGTAAACCCAAAATTTTCCACAAATTCAATTTTCTTTAAATTTGCAGTATGAACCAAGTATATGTGCTGAACATTTTGAAAAGTTTCACCGTCAGATTTTTGATCTACAGTTCATAGAAGCACCCCTGTCTTAGATGTCTTAAATTCTATTAGGAAATCACCATAAATGTACTGTATATTATATATAATAAGAAAGTCCTAAATTGATAAACTGCTTCTTAGAAACTTGTAGACCTAAATACCAGATAATAAATATCATAAGCATGCATTAAGTGTTGATTTGCAATACTAAAGAAATTACATTGTCAAAAATAAAAATATATGTTGCGAGACAGCTTAATGTCATATAAATTGGACAAAATAAGAAAGTTTGTATAGCTGTCGTGCATGGAGAACAACAAAATAAAAATAGCCAATAAACCTAAAAGCTAAAAAATATATATACAAGAAAGAAAAGGCCCAAATTTTCGGAGTTAACTCCTTTAGCGAGGGTGAAAAAAAGAACAGGACATCACCGTGGACCAGAGACACGTCTCACTTCTGTTGTCTCCAACTAAAACCCTGTGTCAAAACAATGTTCGGAAAACAGAACTTTGTTGAATTTCTTCTTAACAAAAATCCTATAATTCAATTTTCATCAAAAACTAAGAAATTAAAGATCCTCCACACATATAACTCTTGTCAAAATTTTAGAAACATTCACCGTACCATTTTTTTCACAATGTTAGGAAAACTGCATAAAAAGGGATAATATTCCTTGATACTCAACGTCAAGTTGAAAGAATTACCTCCCTTGCCAAATACCAGACTTTCTTTTATTTTAATATTCTTTAACATACCTTTTAAAACCTGGTAATTTTAATGCAGGCATTATGAAGTGTTTTATTAATAGAGTATATTTTCATGATAAGATGTCAATTTTATTTCTATTTATGAAAAAATATTATAAATCTTGTGAATTATTCATACCAATCACAACAAGTAATTTCTTTATAAAAAGGAGTTATCTCCTCTTACCCTAGGTCTACTACCTTAAATCAGTTTCGCATTAGTTTTATTGTTACTTTATTTGTGTCACAATTTCACTTCAATGTGTTAAGAATTTTTGTTCCCTTAGATCAGGCGGGGAAGTAGTTCACAAAAACTGTCTCCCCTGTAAATTTGTTTACCTCCCATCTCCTCAAATAAACAAGATGTGTGATGACACAGCCACGGTATGAAAAATCAAATTTCTAATATTTGCGGTATTTTTTTACATTTCACTTACTTTGTGTCTTATGCTGCAACAATCGCTGTATTGTACAGATATATGAGAAATATACAAATGTCGTTGATTAATTCATAAAACATTGTTTTAAAACCACCCTATCTGATGGTCAAAAGTGTGTAATAATAAAGAAAACTAGAGGCTCACATGAGCCTGTATCGCTCACCTGGTGACTGGTTTTATTCGTTGTCACCAATAGGCCACCCATTCATACTATAAATCAGTTCACCATATGTTACATTTTCATTCTTGGATGAGGTACAAACTAAAAATCACAAACTTTGGAAGGGATCACCCAAAGACAATTGTAACCAAGTTTGTTTCAATTTGGCTTGGTAGTTTCAGAGGAGAAGACATTTGAATGCATTTCCCGTAGAGTCCCTATGTTAAACTATGTTCCCTGCTGGCGGCCATCTTGAATGAGGTATGAACATAAAAATCACAAACTTTGAAGGAAAACATCTAAAGAGAGGAGAAGACATTTGAATGCATTTCCCATACGGTCCCTATGTTAAACTGTGCTCCACGCTGGCAGCCATCTTGGGTGAGATACAAACGAAAAAAATCACAAACTTTAAAGGGGACCACCCAAGGAATATTGTGACAATATTTGGTCCCCATTGGCTCAGTGGTTTCAGAGGAGAAGATCTTTGAATGCATTTCCCATAGGGTCCTATGTTAAACTATCTTCCCCGCTTGGGCCATCTTGGAATAGACGCAAACTGCTGGACATATGTAAAAATTGTAGTTCTGGAAAACCTCAACACTTTTGCAATTCACATTTAACCTTTATCTCAAACAGTTTTTGAAATAAAAGTAAAAACGTTAAAAAAAATGGTGAAAAATCAAAGAAAAAGCGGCAAGAACTCTTATGTGGGTTGTCAGATTTTCTTCAAAATTACAGGAGATGTAGATCTTACTATGCTGACCATTTTTGTTTATAAATTTTACTTCTATCTTCTTCCATTTTCAGTATATAAGACTTTTTTTAAAGTAACAAAAAACTGAAATTTTACAGAAAAGGGGCAATAACTCCAAGACGGGTAAACGGATATTCTTCAAAATTGCAGGGCAGATAGATCTCATCATGCTGATTATTTTTATTCCATTCTGAATTTTGATATCTGTAATGGTTTTCAAGGAATTTGCAAAAAACGGCAACCCATATGTTCTATTTTTAGTAACAGCGGCCATGTTGTTTGGTCTACGGACATACAAATCACAAAGTTGAAAGAGAATACCCTGGTGATGATTCAGACCAAGTTTAGTTAATATTGGCCCAGTAGTTTAAGAGGAGAACATCTTTGAATAAAAGTTAACGTACGGACGGACGGACGGACGACGGACGCCGAGTGATGGCAAAAGCTCACATGGCCTATCTAGCCACCCTAAAAGGGCATGGGCGGAAACAAAATTTAGGAGAATTATTTAACATATAACTATGCATCGTATAAACCGTATGAAATTGATTTCTGCATGTGGCCTTTTTCAGGATCCACTTTTTCAAGTTTTTAAGTAGGGAGAAAATGGACTTCATTATATTTTTAGCTCGCGAGTGATTTGTATTCACTGTGAAATAAATATATGGGGAAATTAAAGGGGCATGTATTACTTTAAGTATTTTCACTTCTTTAAATTTTAGATTTTCGGACACGCGTTAAGTAGTATTTGAGGTTTTATGTTAGGATGATTACTATTTAGTATTCTTTTACAAAGTTGATTCCTGAAAGAAAATTCAGAAAGAATGCATAGGAGATAAAAATTCGATCGTGTTTGAACTTTTATTATGGGGAAACGCTACTAAGGGCGGCCATAAAAATTTGCACATGGAATAACAGGGATATTGGCAATCCGTATACAAAAAAATACTTTGAAAGACAGACACTAACTTGATCTTTTATGCCGATTTGTGTATCGTATATGCCTGCGGTAATATACGTTGTTTTCATTTAACTTCAAAATAAAGGAATGAAAAATATTAGTATTTTTTTTCATCGGAAATAACTTTTATAATTATGCATCTATGGTAAACAATCCAAAAAGTAACATTTCTACCTCATTTAAACGAGAGCTCGATTTCTATTGTTCTATTTCAACCACTTCCCCGCCTGAGATATGATGCATATACTGTTAAGGTTTCTTGCAACTTCAACTTATTCTTGAATCACTTATTTTGAACTAATTTTTGAAGAAAAAAACGTGGAGCCCTTTTCATTCCTATTCTAGTGGGTGTGAAAACAGAAAAAAATTTAAATTGATAGAATAGAAAATAAACACAAAGTTAATGCTACATATATAAGCATTTTCAGTCTCCGTTTCTGTAGTATTTTGGCCATTTTCAAAATACGTGTATAAATATTTTTTTTAATTTCCCAAACGATGTGTGTGGGGACTTATTGTTTTGTTAAAATTTGAACTTTATACAATTATTATACAAGCTTGGGTTGTGTATTGTTGTTTTTTTACAATTGTTACAGAGGTTAACCATGTTTTTACTGTTTTACATATAGATCTTTGTTGACGTCATTTGCAATGAATTTAGTATATAATTGAATTGAGTAAAAAAAAAGAAGGTAACACGACAATGGGCGAGTTCTTGAGGAGAGTAACTTTGTTACATCTTCAAACTACAACCACTGCTTACGTGATTTGAGCTTGAATTTTACAAAAAAAACCCTTACAAAAACGCATTGGGATTACTTCTTTAGATTTATTTATCCCCTTGATTTTCTGATTTTTTTATGTTCGGTTAACTATCGAACCCATAATATATGCAGAAGATGTGCATGGGATATAGTTTTTAGTTGGAATCAACAAAGCTGAGGAGGACTATTGGAGTACCATCCGTGTCCAAGTTCGAGTCCAAGGTCGTCAAACTTTGCATACAGGTACAATTTGCGTTGACTCGCAGTTCTCAATTACCTATATTTACATTTAAGTCATCGTCCGAGCTCATATCTAAGTTACTGTACATATTTAGCCTCATCTCACCATGTATGTGAATGCATCTTTAGTAGTTACTAACCATCCACGCAAAATTATGTCACTTTGACATATTTTTCGCATGGTTGAGTCACATTCAAGTTTACGTCCGAGTTCAGATCTCAATAACTGAACATGGTAGTTACATCTAACATTTCATGTGCATACATCTTTGGTGGTAGGTCATCATCTAGGTAAATATCTTTATTTTCAGCAAGACTGACTTAAATTCAAGTTTACGCCCGCGTTCATATCTCTGTTAAGGAACATGGTTGGAACCTCATGCCTTACATGTGCATGTATATTAATTTTGGGGTATCTCAGCATTCAGGCAAAATTTGGTCACTTTGACGTACATTTTACACAAGAGTGTTTACGTTCAAGTTCATTTCTCACGTATAGTTCGTGATAGGATCGCCTGACCTTGCATGTACATGCATGCATCGTTGGTAGTACGTCAACATGCTGCCAAAACTAGATAACTTTGACCATTTTCAGCATAATTGACTTAAATTCAAATTTACGTCCTAGTTCATATTTCAATAACTGTACATGGAAGGAACAATTAACGTTGCATGTGCATGCATTTTTAGCTGAAGGTTAGCATCCAGGATCAATAAGGTCACTCTGACCCATATTTTCTGCATGACTGACTTACATTAAGTTACCGTCTTGGTTATCATCTAACTTTCTGTACATGGTAAGATCATCTCCACACCTTGCATGTGCATGCATCTTTGACAGAAGGTCAGCATCCAGGCTAAATTTGGTCACTTTGACTTTCTTTTTATACATGAGTCACTCACATTTATGTTAACATCTTAGTTCATATCAGAATAACTGTTCATGGTAGGATCAGCTAAGCTTGCATGTACTTGCATCATTCGTGGTAGGTCAGCATCCAGGCAAAACATGTTCACTTTTACCTATATGTTTGGCACGAATGACTTACATTCAAGTTTAAGTCCGAGTTTACATCTCAGTTACTGTACGTGATAGGACCATCTAACTAGTATTTTGCATGCATCTTTGTTTTGAGGTCAGTATCAAGGCAAATTAAAGTTAAAATGACGTATGATAGATTACTTCTAAGTTCATATCTCGGTAGGCTTATCGGAATTTGTATATACATGCACCCCGGATGGCAAGCCAGCTTTAAGAAAAAAAATAAGACTTCTTTGACCATGTGCCATAACGAAGCCAACTATGTAATAGTCAATTATCTATGTTGTCTTTTGTTTTTTCTTCGAAGAGGATGGTTTCAAGTTTTTTTCTTCTTTTCTTTTCTATTCAACATTTTGGTCTTTTTCTTATTGTACATGATTTGAAAATTAATGTACGATTGAATTATGCTAGAACATATATATGTAAGCCAAGGCAAGAAATTCAGAAAGAAAAAAATCCAAACTCCCACTTTACATTTCGTATAAAACTCCATTAAATGGTGACGTCAACCTTGTTATATTTATATACAATTTGATAATTTTTTATATATAATTTACATTTTTTTTTATTTTGTATACATTTGTATTTTATTATTGATATTAAAACTTGTACTACTTCACTTGGTTTTTTTTGCATACATATAGCAATATTACAAAAAAACTTAAACTTGCCTACGATATTGTGAATTGTTGAAGTGTTAATGAACCATTCGTCAAACAATGCTGATAATGATCCGCAAAGGAAATACCAAAAGCAACATCTACGCGGTTTTATGCCTTTTCCACGAATATGGAAGGGACATATTTATATTTATTCTTGTCTATCCATACGTCCTTCTCTCATACGGACGCAATGATACCAAATAAAGAAAAAAAAACACCTCGTTATTATAAGACAATATTTTATAATTATGATATAATTTTCTCATAATTATGAGATATTATTCATAATTATGAGTGAATATCTCATTATTATGAGTTAATATCTTATAATTAAGAGATATTACTTATTACTTCATAGTTATGAGATACTTCCTCGTAATTGTGAAATAATATCTCAATAATAATGAGATTACATATCATAATTATGATATAGTATCTCATACTTATGAGATAACTATTATGTAATTATAAGATTATATCTCAAACTTATGAGATAATTATATCCTCATTGTGACTTATTATCTCATAATTATGAAATAATATCTCATAATTATGGAATTATATCGCATAGTAATGAGATATTATCTCATAACTACGTGATATTTTTTTCTTCATGTGGCATCAATACGATTCCGTACTTTCACAATTCACAATCATTTGTGCCAGTTACCTACATTGTATGGTTTATTGATTTGGTATTGAACTTTCCTTTGAAACCCATTTCTCAACCTCTGCACCCTATCAAAAAAATGTTTTTTTTATCAAATTTAGACACATTGAAGCGTACAACCAAGATCATGGATAATAAAACAACGGCAGCAGAATACCGAAGGAACAAAGGAATGAAATTTACAAAAATCGAAGTCCAAAGGCATGGCCAGAACGAGGACACCGAAAACACTGACGTTAGACAGGTACAAAGCACAGAAATAGAAATCTCAACATTCAAAACAAAGGCACTCACAGTGCGACCCCCCCACCGAAACTGAGAGTGACATCAGGTGCTCCGGAAAGTGGCATTGAACTACATTTGAACCCCGAGTTGACTCCTGCTTAATTTTGTTATTAGTGGATATCTCAGCAATTTAACATTTCATCCCTATGATTTCTCATGAAATGAATATTCCGGATAAGAACTATCGAATTTTTAGACATTTTTGATGAAATACAAAATCTACGGTTTAATGACTCAGTTCAGTTTTGCGTTATAAGGTCCATTTTTGAACAACTGCATCTTATATTATAATGATGGTTCCTGATATAAATCACTTTCGTGAGTACTAATTAATAAAATATCGAAGTTACTGTAAATTTAGTATATACTAAAAAAATCAGAGAATTCTATGACCTTCACCCATATTGTATGTTTTATTAAATTTAATTTTATATTCTCGTAAAGCTAATCATCCGTGTAATAGTGCTTCCAGATTCCGTCACAGTTCAGTGACATGGAACTTAGACTTAGTATTTGTTGTCAGGGCATCCGTGACTTATAGACATATTCTTCATTTTTATGCACCTCCCCCCACGAATGTGGAAGGGGCATATAGTGTTACCCTTGTCCGTCCTTCAGTACGTCCGGTTAAGTTTTGCGTTAAATGGTGAATGAAAGGATATGGTGTAAATGCACATGAGACAAAGTCTCTACAAATACATGGTAAAAAACAAGCAAAGGAACAACGCTTTTATTGCTGTTCTTCATCTTGAAGTTAAAGTCCATTTCTCATAAACTGTAAGAGGTAGAACACTGATAATAGGTCAGTCGGTAGATATTTAATAGTACTACATAGTTCACTAGGTAGTTTGACTCTTTGCCCTATATTTCATGCTTGGGTGACTCTGGTTCAGTTTTATGTTTAAGTCCATTTATCAATAAGTAAACATTAGAGGACCATGATATTTCATCAAATAAATTGCCTTGATGTGTACTACCTGAATCATTGACAATAAGGTGGCTTTGACTTACATATTACGCTTCAGTGACTTTGGTTAAGTTTCGCGTTTAGGTCCATTTCTCAACAACTACACATTATTGGACAATGATATTTCATCAAATTAATTGCCTTGGTGAGTACTACCAAAATCATTGACAATAAGGTGGCTTTGACCTACATTTTACGCTTCAGTGACTTTGGTTAAGTTTTGCGTCAAAGTCCATTTCTCAACAACTACATATTATAGGACAATGATATATCATCAAAGTAATTGCATAGATGAGTACTACCCAAATCATTGACAATAAGGCGGCTTTGACCTACATTTTACGCTTCAGTGACTTTGGTTAAGTTTTGCGTTTAACCATTTTTCAACAACTAAACATTATAGGACAATGATATTTCATTGAATTAATTGTCTTGATGAATACTGCTCAAATTAATGACAATTAAGTGGCTTTGACCTTCATTAAAATATGAGGTTATCCTTGCGATAAATCTTTTGGTGGGGCATCCGTGTCTTACACACACATTCTCTAGTTTCCATAAACATCTCAACTTTAGTATTTTTCATCTTGTGTCTGACTTGGAAATAAAAAATTTTTTCTTTGCGTCTTTCTTTGTTTATCTGCTCGTTATTTTTATGCTGAAATGATAGGACAAATCCTAAATCTATCAAACCAATTCAACCAATGCTTCTGTCTGACATGAAACCAACATCAATGTAATTACTCGTGCTTAAATGATAATTCATTGGAATAATTTTATTACAAAACTCATTAATAGCAACTGTTTCGAAACACATAAAAATTATATATGTATCTTGTTGCCAACTTAGCGAAGTTCGTCTTCAAGAATGAGACCTCTCCTGACATGAGGCAGAATTTTTCCTTCATGAGCACGATGGAATTCCCTCACTGTCTGTGGTTTTCTTGCGGGTTGCATTGGTTTTGATATGTTGCCTAATTTTCTTTTGTGCGTTCCTCTGTTTCGTTCACCCAAATCGAAATGGTGATCCCTACAATAAAAAAAAACTAACGTGAATTTTACCTTTCTTCCTAGTAGTTTGCAAATTGCTGTAATATATATCTATGAGAATTTCTAATGCACTTATGTTTGTAACGCTAATTTTGATTGGACGGCGTCAGAATTTTGAGGGGGTAAAATCCACGATTTACCGTCGGAACCAATGGCAACATAATGACGCAGACGCATACCAAACTTCCTGTGATTCAAAAAATCGATTTTTAATAGTTTTTGTTCAGGTTTGCATTAGAATGGAGATAACCAAACTGTATTTTAGGATCTTCAGGGGTAAATCTAAGATTTTACTGTCGCAAACATCCGTTTTCCGGCTCCGCTAAAGCGTCGCCGGAAAACTCAGTTTGCGACAGTAAAATCTACGATTTACCCCCTCAGATCCTAAAATACAGAATGGTTATCTCCTAAATTTATAGTAAGAAAATAAAAATAAATTCGATGTAAAGTCGAAGTTGCTGCATATCTTTGAATAATTCACGTTCTAAAAAATACTTACGCAGCGTAAAATGACGTCTAGATCGTCAGTCTGCTGGTTATTAATTTTTCCACGTTAGTAGCAAGAAAACTCAAGGACAAAATATTGTGATCAAGTTTTCTTCAAACTAGCAGTGTAGTTTCAGAGTATAACTTATTTTAATACAAGTTTTCTTGTAGCATCCAATGTTAAGCTATGCCCACCACTGGCGGATATCTTAGTATTGTGACCAGATTTGGTTTCAACCGACACAATACTTTGAACTTTCAGAGAAGAAGATCGTTGAATAGAAACGTTTAGGATGGGCGACGAATTACGAAATGAGAAGTCATGGAGTACATATGTAAATTACTATCAATATTTTTTTGGTATATGGTGTTGACAGAAAGCGGCAAAGAACTAAAAACACAAACAAAAAATATCACAATGAGGAAAATTTTCAAATCAATTGTGATTATTATATCAATAAAGTTATAGATGAAAACAGGGTCGGAAACAGGAGAATATTTCTGCAGTGCCAAGATTTTGTTTATATGACTGATTTGAGGATGAATCAGCAAAAGTAAAGAGAAGAAAGGGAAAAAACTTAAATTAACTAGAGCTGTCGCCAAATGGCAGCCAGTTATACCCCCCGCTAATTTAACCCTGAAACAATATGGCGCGTGTTTGTGGTGTGGACACAGTACAAATGTGGACACAATGCAAGTATGGACACATTGATATACCTCCCCTCTTTTGCATGAAATTATTCAAAGAAGAATTATCTCCCCTTCAAAATCGGATAGCAACCATACACAGGGGCCGGTAACATACGATATTGATAGACCGGGTCCCATATATATGTATATATGGGACCCGGTCTATCAATATCGTATGTTACCGGCCCCTGTGCAACCATATTACTTCATACAAATCTTTAGGTGGTATACTACAACTGTAAGAAAAAGAAGGGAAACGGGGAATGTGTCAAAGAGACAACGACCCTAAGGGGAGCAATAACAACTCAAAGCCACCATTGTGTACATTTCATCAAAAAACAAATACCCGTTTAAGAGAACATGCACTGACAAAGCTCGTCCCCTTTTTACCAGAAAATATTCAAAGATGAATTATTCCCCCTTCAAATTTTCAGGCATCAACCATATTACTTCATGCACATCTTCATGTGGTGTACTACAACTGTGCAACATTTCATCAAAGTCCAAGAATCTGTTTAGGAGAACATGTTCTGATAAGGTTCGTTCTCCCCCTTTTGACAGAAAATATTCAAAGACAAATTATCCCCCCTTCAAAACTTCAGAAAGTAACCATATTATTCCATGCCACAACTGTGTTTTGTTTGCTGGGGGATAATAATCCAAAAACATGGAAATAAAAAGGCAACACAAATGGAGTAACATTTGTGTAACAGATCGTTTGATTGGTCCAAACTGAACGCCAATTACAATATGTTTGTAAAAAAGGAGGTTCCCTGTCTAGTCTGGTTCCTAGTACACTACAACTTATTTAAATATAAATAAGACACTAAATTGCTTTGTTGCATTAGAAACCGCAATAACAGTACATTATTCAAATGTCCGAAAGCGTAAATAATAGATTCAGTTTTAATGCCGCGCGTCGCCTGCTTACTGATTTTTTGACCGTCAAAACTGCAAGTGACGCCCTCGGATATTCAAATAATGTACTGATCGTAATCCTAGGTTGACATGTTTTTTATTAAACTTACTTAGCTGTTATCCTGGAAATATCTCGAATAGGGTTAAGGTCATTATTCAAACTTTGTTGAGTGTCACTCTTGCAGAACTCATTGCACGGATATACTTTAGCTGCTGATGTAACCATTTCGAAACCTCTGCAATAGATATAACAACATGCCTGAAGTACAGTATGATATATGTTTCTTATATCTATGAGAATTCCTTCCTCAATATTTAAACCTCCTAAGCCGATCAAGATCTGACATAACCACTAACCTATTTAACCCAACCGCTGGCTTTTTCAAGTGACGGTACCAAGGGCGACTGTCCCGAGTTCCTATCGTTGTTTACGTTTGTATTTTGTCTTATTGGTGTTTTTCACGCGTTTTCTCCTGGCAGATTGTAGCATGTGAAAGCCTACGTAACAGCAAGGGTCAGTGGTTGACCGGATTTAGCCTTAAATTCGAATACAAATGATACTGCTATCAGTTCATGGCTGAACAAAAACACAATCCCAAACAGTTCAAATTAAAACAAAAAAAACTCAAATAGTTGTATTTGCCAAATATCTTCGGATGGATTCGATAGCGTGTTTTTCAAGTCAGTATAAATCAGACGAGTTTTGTCTTGGAGTAGAGTAATTGACACTCTGTCTTAAATAATTGTCTTGAAAAGAGTAATGAAGAAGGGATTATATTTACAACTTTAAAGAGTTAACACAACTGAAAGTAATATAAAGCATATAAATTGTAAAATCAAGATGATAACTGTCGATTATAATAATGCATATTCACTTGAAAGATGATATAAATGTCCAATAATTGAAAAACAAAAACATTCCATTTAAAGGGAGATAATCACAGGCACATCCATTACACTTAAAAGCTCTTCACAAAAATCCGTGATTTTTAATAAAAAATGATTGTTTAAAGACAGATCTAGGAAGAACAACTCATTTACTTTCCATTTTCAGCGGTAACTGAATGAGGACATGCAGCGGGAGATGCGGTCCATTAATTTAGTATTATAGATGTTCTACTATACTAAATTTGGGATGACACGATAATATCTAATTTGAATGGACTCGTAGTTTTATGAATTTCGACTCGTTTCTTATCTTCGACTGCCGATCGGTACCAAATAGCTTTCAATGATGTTGTCTAAATGAACTTTCACAATAAATTTTTTTGTATCGTTCCAAGTAACTGCTTCAGGTCAGCTACAAAACCAAAAGCATGATCATAATTCATTTAGTTCTCGGGTAAAGTTCAATAAAACCCGACTAAAACAGGTAACTAGTATGCAGACAGTATGTGATCGAATTGGTCTTCAATATAGTTGATCAATAGAATTTGGCACAACTGTATTGACACTTTGAATCTTTCTATGAACTGCTGATTAACATCTGACCTCACTCGTATATACATATAAGTTGAAGATGTGATATATATATAAACTGTCTATAAATTCAGTCAACGTGGAAACTTGTTCATCTCCCCGGATTTGCGAATATTTACGCTAATGCAGGGCCTAAAAATTAAAATATAACGGTCTATCGGAGGAACCCAACGGGGTTAGAATTAGAGAAATGAATATCGAGGTTGCCTTCCAACCGAGGGATTTGGCTGTTCTTCGAATGCACAGATATTACAGACAGATTACACTGCCCACGCCATCTCTGTGGGAGATAAAAGGGATGTAAAATAGAGTGAGCTGCAAATTTATTTTGACGCGTAATATGAGAGTTAAGTATATTAATTAACCGAAATTTGAACATGGATTTGGTGGTGTAGTGGTTAGCGTAGCAGACTCTCAACCCTTAGTACCTTGACAGAGGGGGTTCGAATCCCACTGGAATCAACAAAAAATTAATAATTGATATTAAAAGACTTAAGCTTTGGTTTGATAGAAAAATACATTACAGGCAGATGACTCAAGCCTTAATGATTAATTCCATTTTTTTTTTAAACAGAAGTACCCAAAATTGCAGTTAATTTATCTTCTGCATATGGCCATAATGTTTCCCTTAATCGAAGACCTTTCTGTTTTCGCAAGCAAAAATGTTGGTTTCTGTCTGTCTTTAGTTTGCTATTATCAATAAAGTATCTCGGTATAAATAGTGGTCACCGGAAACTACTCAGACTAGTAAGCTGTACAAAGAAGGTCGTTTATCTGTCACAGGAAGGTTATTGGGACAATAACTAATCATTTGCCACCCTTAATTCATTTGGCATATTCTATGACTGTTCGCCTACCCATCCGACAATTATTTGTCTCTATGATGAAAGAAGCAAGTCATTTCTTAACGTTTCCTCGCATTCAATATTTGGGGATTTTTATGCAAGAGTTGATCGTAAGGAACCATGTCGAATAAATTTGAGATACAGAGGTCAGCAGTGTTTACCTGTTCACTGCAATGACCAGTTAGATTTCACATGAACAGCCAAATATCAAACCATGATATACTATCTTTTATGTAGCAAAACGCTTACCTTGGCGGCAATCTATGATAAGGCGCGACTCTGTCGGATATAACTATTAAAGTTTCCATCTAATAAATATGCTAATTTCGTCTCGGACTTGCAATGTAGTCTCAGGGTAAAGAACTTTGAATGGTATCGAGTAGCGGTGTTGCTGGCAGTCGTCATGTGTGAAAGTTAATTTGGACCTGCGTGATATAATTACAAAAAAGCCAACCAAAGACATTTTGATCAAGTTAGATTCCAATTAGCCGTGTGGTTTCAGATGACAACATTTGAATGAAAAGTTCACGACGGACGACGTATGCCAAAAACGAGATACTACAATGTTAGACATATCAAATGCTCAACCTGTCTACACAACGATTTTTCAAGTGGCGATGACTAGTTTTTAGCCCACTTGTCGATCCTATCAACTTGATATCATGAGAGATCATTCGCATCTCGTAGGTTGATAATGAAACGAGCAGCATACAAATTTGATAATAGTTAACTGGAATTTTTAGACGAATTTAAAATGATTTACCTGTTTGGATCCATTCGAGCATCAGTCAATTCTACAGCAACACTCAATGCAGTTGAAATATCATCAGGTCTCAATACTCCAGTGCCTCGTGGGTCAATTTCTTGAAATGCCCCAAAGAAATTTTCTATATCAAGACTTCCAAGTGATCTTACATTGTAGTTTCCTGTTTTTGTCAATGGGAATAGCTGTAATCGTCTCTCAATTCCCGTCAACAGTCCTTCATATAAAACAACTGGGATACTTTTTATATGACTACCACAAGGCGGAAATTTACCAAAGTTTACATCTTTTAGCAACCACTCCCTTAATTTCAAACGACACTGACATCTTTCTAGTGCAGGTATTCCGGGTTCATCTTCAGCCATGTACCATTCTCTTACAAGTCGACAAAACATTGCTTCGTTTTTTGCACCAATATTTATCAAGGCATCTTCTACAGATTTTGCAAATGTTTGTACAGCATATGCAACACTTTGTCGATCAATCAAATCTTTCACCAGAGCAAGATTTAAGTTACAACCATTTTGCTCACTGTCTTCAGCAACTTGTATGAATGCTTCCTTTGATACAGATGCCATTGGAATCCCACTAGCACAAACTAAACGTCGCAGACCACACAACTGGTGATATACATCGAGAATCATGAAAACATAATGACCAAGATTCATATTATACTCTGGTCTGCTGTACCAAGATTTCGATTCTGTCAAGTCAAGTGATGCAAGATTTATCCGTGTACCATATGGAGAACTTTCATACCACTTTGAAAGTGCAAATGGGAATCTATTTTCCGCTATTATAATGTTAATATACTCTTTTGGAATTTTTTGCAAGGATTGTTTTGCAAGAACGTTCAATTTTGTAACTTTATAAGTCTTATGTTTTTTCTTTTGCAAACTTATTTTAGATCCATTACCAAAAAGTTGTGATACAAAATTAACGAGAACAGTCTTTGAAGCTGATAAATTTATCTTTACTCCATCTGCCTTCAGTTTTCCAATAATCGGTGCCAGGGAAATCTTCAACTCATATGCGTAAAAACAGTGATCAATAGATTGCGCATTAAATAATTTTCTTTCGAAGTCATCTTGGGTAATATTCCATTTACTTGTTTTATTTGCTTTCATATCACCCTGCAATGCCTCAAGCATTAGTTTAATATCATCTTTGTCCATTCTGCTTTCTTGCATCATCTTTTGCGGGAATTGCTCTTGTTCTATGTCCATTGCATTGCTGTAATGGTTTTGGTTTTGCTGGTCTGAAGAATCATCTTCATCAAACAATGACTTTATGTCATGAATTGAATGCGAGGTGTTACCTGCTGAGTAAATATCAGTGTCATCTCCGATATTCTGAATTTCTTCTCGTATATCTTCTGTGAGATCTTCTGCCAGACTTGTGGGAAGCTCTGACAAGATATCAACATCCTTTTGTTGATTTTTATCGCCTTCATCAACTACTTTTACATTGTTCCTAATCAGTTTGTAAACATAGTTTGTCATTTGAATCGGAGGATTAGTTTTGTGTCCACCTACAACGATTACCGGAGACACGACACTTTTTTCCTCACCATCTACATTCAAAACGTGTTTCGTTTCAGTTTGCTTTATAGAAATAATATTTGCAACATCTATCATATTAGCTCCTTCTGTCAAGCTAACAATGTTTTTACTTGCAATCAGTTTGGTTTGTTCTGCTTTAGACATATTTTTTACTTCACTGTAAACATCTTTTTGGAGCTGAAATACCGTGAGAGGCGTGTTAATCGAATCACGAACTACCAACTTATACCACTGACCATCGAAACTACAAACGGGCACATAAATTCCTCTGCTTTCACATTCTAGTAAAACATATTCAAGCATATTACGTAACATAGATGTTGGCATACTGTATCCCTTCAAACCGTAGGCAATGGGTACTGCATGAAACTGCTCCTTATGATAGAATCTATCCAAATCGGATATCATAAAACCAAGAAATTCGGACGCCCTTACCCTGTTCAAAAAGTACGCCTTTCTAAGATTGCATTCTACATCGTACAGAATTTCTTGAACACTTAGAATGGTTTGATTTTCAATAACTGGATCATCCTTTGACTTGTGATAGCAGAATATTGTTTTTTCTTGCGACAAATCTTTACTACATTCAATTGCTTTAACAGATGGAATTTCAGCTATAAATGAAACATTTACTTCCAAAAACTTTTCAATCTTTGATTGTATTTCAGACAGACTCTGCGATTTCCTGGATGGTCTTGAAGGTTTAGACATATTAAACACACGTAGAAATTCAGAATAAACCATTTCCCATAATTCTGAATCAAAGAACACTTCATGAATTGCAGTCGACTCTGTACTATACGACATGAAATATAATCTGTCTGTGTTCAATGCTTTCATTTCGGCCAGAACTTGTGTGACATAATACTTCGGCAAGTTATAATGAACAGGTGTTGTGAACAATTTGTCTGGAGACGGGCATTTTACCTCGACCCCTAACACTGGATAATCTTCTGGTGATTTTCGACAGCTTCCATCTGGACTAACGATAAGTTTAGCCTTGCATTCAGAAATCTGATAACAACCTTCTTCGATGTATTGTAAACTAGGATTGAAGACGGGCAGGACCTTTGATACCAATGTTGCTATGGCATTTATTTCATTGTTTTTCCCATAATTCATTCTTTCTTTGGCTGCTGCTGATGGTTCTGGTCTGGGTTTTTTGAATATCTTTTCGTCAAAATGCTGTTGTTGTTCCTTCAGTGTTGATAATCCTACTGCTCCATTTAGTGTACTTCCAGTTGCCATCGCTTCTTTCCTCAGCGTGTGCCACTGCTCGGACAACTGCTTAATAAACCTATAATCCTGTTCTCTTTCAATCGTGATTTTATCTTGTACCAGGTGCACATAGTTGTTCTGATATCTCAAATCTACCAAACCGTCTTTAGCATATGTTGCATTGTTCAAAGTGGCAACGAGTGAACATAGATTATCTATGTTTGCTAATAATTGTCTGATGCAGGCTTTCACATCAAATAGTGTCGTTAGCAATGCACTGATTACAAATACCAGTTTTGACTTCTTCCAATCCCCGTCTACTGTATTTTGCAGTCTCTCTTTCATCATTTGCTTGCGAACGGCCGTCTCCCGTAGTGTTTTTATACGGACACTAACAATTCTAATGATTTGGATAATTTTTTCCTTTAAAACTTTCTGGTTTTCATTGTTGATTTCCCTCAAATAATGTATATGTTTCGTCATCGATTGTTTTATCATATCAGTAGCCATTGCGATGTCTCTCATTTCAGTTTCAAACTGATGTTTCCTCTCTTCTAACGTTGGCTTTGTTTCAAATCCCCATAAATCAACATCCCCATATTTTCCATCTGTCGAAGCATTTATTTTCTTCCCGTCTAAACAAATTTTGAAACTCTTTGTTGCAGATGTTTGACTTGCAACTTTATCCAGCAGATATGTTAATACTCCAGGCTTAATGTCGGACGGATTTAAAGGCGAAAGTTGGGAAGAAACAATTTTTCTTTCAGGGACTGCAAAATTAATGCTTCCATCAAGTGGTGAAAATACACCTCTCTCGCAGTCATGCGTCAATAAGGCCCCAGTATGCTTTGACCCACTCATGAATTTCAGCCATTTTCTATGGAAAAGCCGATAACCAATGCGCCAGAATTTCTTGACCGTATCGCTATACCTCATTGCCGACGTATTGCCCGAGTCTAAAAATTTACATACATCCATGAACAAAAGAAATGCAATATTTTCAAATGGAAAACTGCCACTACTAATCATACGGGTCATTCTTACCCAATCATTTAAATGGCCTTCTTCTCTCATCTTCTCAAGTACGGATGGTACTAATTCTACAATCTCTGCTATAAGTTTATCAAAAGCAGCATCTTCACTCGTGAAATCTTGTTCTTCTTCGTTTAAGCAACGTCTCATTTTCTTTTCTGCTATTCTGAAGTTGGTTGTACAGTTGGTAAGATTTGATTCGTCGTCCACATCTTTCACAATGAAAATTTCCCATGTACCTTCTTTTAACTTGAAAGTTTCGTTCGGTTTTATGATTTCATTTGGTATTATCCCGAAGCTTTTTGTAAGGAAACCCATTTTTCCGGTTTCAGAGTTCACGTGAGGAGTTTCAATTTTCAGTTGATTGTATCTGTGGTGTTTTACAGAATGTTTAATTACTTCATTTGCATAACCACTTTTAAAATTACAATAAATACACTTGTAGGTCGTTGATGGACAACTGAAAGAACAAAACCAATGTTTAATTCGAAACAACGTAAACCAATGTTTTTATGATTATTTTTACGTGTATGAGATATTCAAAAATGATGAGACATCTAACAAGTCTGGAACCTAATAGATGTCTCGCCGGTCGCTGTGTGGTCGCTAAATTGATGTGAAAAAGATGTAATCAGTAGAAACTCAACTGGTCTATCACAAAAGCCATATAGCAGACTTTCATGTACTTCCCAAGACCAACCCACAAACCAAATATCTACCACTAATAGATACTAAAAACATACTTGCTAAGTAGACCGTCAAAATAACATCTCATGCGTAAGTCATATGGCAGAGTTTAATGTACTGCCCAAGACAAACCGGTAAACCAAATAGCATCGACATACATCTAGATACGGAGAACTAACCATGCTAACAAGGCCGTGAAATTAAGGTCACTGACAAAAGTCATATAGCAGACTTTATATAAAATCAAAGATCAACCCATATATCATCTATTATTGATCTACCACTAATATTTACTGAGAAAACAACCTAAGCAGAAAACTTAAAATAGACTACTGACAAAAGCCATATGGCAGACTGTATATAGACATTTTTAAACAATCCGTTGGTCCGCCTTTCGGTTTGGGCATTTAAATACAAATAAACAGTTCCGGTAATCAACCCAACACGGCAAGTGTTGTTCATCCTGAACACAGTTCATAAAACTTCATATTTAGATTACCATGTCATTGTTTACTGTGACACTGCACTAATTTTGTTAGAATTAAAATGTATTCAGGGTTTAAGTTGAGTATTGTTAGCCAACCGTAAGAGTGATAACCGGAAGCAAACAGTGTTTGTACCTCCATTTGATGGGAGAGTTTAAAATTCAGAAAAAAAATAACAACACTTTTTGAAAAGGATTATACCAGACTAGCAAATATACCAAATATTATTTACCTACCATTACTGATATTTATAGTTTTCATAACGAGACAGATTTGTTTATCGCTGGAAATGAACTAGAGTTATGTAATTTCAAATATATAATAAACGAACCTTTGGCGAGTTATTATATTTGAAACTACATAACAAGAGTTGATATCCAGCGATATACAATTCTTTCGAGTTATCAAAACTATTTCTATTATGATTTTAATAAATAATGGATATTTGGTGCCGAACTACTCTTCTGTGTTAAGAATAACAACACCGTTGCACCATTACTAGGCAATGTTAATCACGGCCAACGAGATTTCCCCAGGTAGATTTCACAGTGGTCCAATAGAAACGTCGAAAAAGTTATAACACGTCATGCGTGATGTGCTATTACTTGTCGTTCAACCAATGAAATTCCCGTAAAAGAGGTGCAACTAGTTCATTTCTAACTCCAGCTTCAAAGTCTCGTTTCGGACCACAGATAACTATTCGTGCAAGGAATGTAGTTAGGTTGAATCATAAGAGAAAAACGGAAAAACTTAAGGTGATCCCTGGTCGTTTGTCATGAAATTGAGGTCAAGGACAAAAATCATGTGACAGTCTGTTGTTTCCCAAACTTCATACCAAATATCCATGAGAAAAAGTGACCATGCTCATTATACGGTTAGATTGGTTTCAGTTACAAAACCATACAAAAGACTGTCAAAGACTGCCTGAAACCAACCCAATAACCAAATATTATTGACCTAGCATTAATTGTTCCTGAGGAAATGACATAATAAGAAAAAAATAACATGTTCACTAGACCATTAAATTAATGTCTCTTATAAAAGCAAATGGCAGACTTTCATACACTTCCTATGGTGGTTTATTTCTGGCATCCACATAAGTTTGGTTGAGATAGTTTTATCTCGACAAATTGTGATATTATCATGAACAGTTACAATAATTATCTCGTTATGTTGACTTTTTCTCGTTTTATCGTGACTGGTCGAGATAATATTATCGCGACAGTTTAGAGATATATTTCACGTTATCATGACTTTTTTTCAAGTCCTGTCTGTTTCTGCCATCGACATAATATATAAGCAACATAGATGTATCGTGATTTGTCTAGATAAGTATCATGACAAGTCGACATACCACAAATCGACAAGATAGTTATTTTTAGAACAAATTCGGAACCCACCTGACACAATACGTTCTGCAGTAGGCAGTGGACAGCTGAAGCAGTTCCGAATGTTTAATCTATTTATAACTATCTTGCCAATTCCTGGTGCTGCCAGTTATGTCGACTTGTCATGATACTTATCTCGACAAATCATGATAAATATATATTGCTAGGATATTATGTCGATGGCAGAAACAGGCAGAACATGAAAAAAGTCATGATAACATGAAAAATATCTCGAATCTTTTATAAAATGTCGCGATAACATTATCTCGGCCAGTTAATGAGAAAAGAGTCAACATAACGAGATAATTATCGTAACTTTTCATGATAATATCACAATTTGTCAAAATAAAACTATCTCGACCAAAATTATGTGGATGCCAGAAATAAGCCACCATAACTTCCCAAGACTAACCCGTATATCAAATTGCTGAGCAACTTACCTTATCATGCAAAGTTAATGTGATCATTGGACCGTGAAGTTGTAGAAGAAACTCATATGCAAGACGCTGTCATGTGTTATCAAAAATCAACCTACATACAAAATATCCATGACCTAACGCTTATAATTACAGAGAAACCGACATAATTACAAAAACTTGACATGAAAGTTTACGCCGTCACCTCTGTCGTCATACTTTGTACGCCTAGGTCTCACTTTCGTCGCAGGCGACACAAAGAGTAAGATTTTAATTGACCACCCGGTTTTTTTCCTCGAATATTTACTTAAAATACTTAAGAAGCTGACCCACTATGATCACTACAATATGCAACAGTGAAATTCAAATGAAGTGTTGCGTGTCACTCAAATTGTAGTGGTCAAATTCCTCAAATTGTAGTGGTCAAATTCCTCAGTGGAAAGATGTTCTCGATAATATCACATCCTAAGACTTTAACTCAGTTGGGCTTTGACTTCAGACGTTCAAGACCTGTATAAGCATATTTACCTGCTTGTCCTGAGGATTAAATAAGATTTCCAAGTTTGTCGCTGTTTTTAGACGTTATATATATATATGAACTAAGTCAGTTTGTTATTACCTTCATTTACTGGCTTTTCGTACCATATTTTCATAAGGTGATTCCCATTCAAAAGTATACAGACTTTAAATTTCGATCAATTCTGGTACGTTGTGTTTTAAACGACACAAACGTAAAAGAGAAGAGGGAAAGCCAAAATGAAACTTTTGAATAAAGAAGAAAAATACAGATTTCAAAACCATAACAAATGTGTAGCGTTTAAATGAAGCTTTCAAGATAAAATCCATCGCTATTTTTTATGAATAAAAGTGCATTGACAAGCCCATTTTTCATCAACAAGCTTTCAAATTTTTAAACAACTATGTAGTTTTGAGTTACCATTATCATAAATATCATAATTCAAAAATTACGTAGAGAAATATTTATGACAAACGAATTGTACTCCGTGATACGACCTTTCCGAAAGGAAATTCGCTTTAAAGTGGATGCATATGTATTCGGACATTAATTCATTAATGCAGGGCATCTATTTCCGGGATTACAGTAGACGAGTTCACATGAGGTATGGTACCTCAATATACATGGGTTTAACTTTTTTCTATTTATAATCTAAACCGTATTCCATTTTTAGTCTAAACCGTTTTCCGATTTAGGGAAATCAACAACGATTTCTAGTCTACAAAGTTAACTTTTCAGGTGAAATTTGCTCAATTATCGAAGATCTACACCGTTGAGCCCAACAAAAAAATGATCCTTGAAAAGTGGCGAAAATGATTCCTTTGGGCCATATTTTCGAGGTTGTTAATAAGAGATCAATAATGAGATTTCATATAATTATTCAATCATCAAAACAAAGGTTTCTATGGTGAAAAATCTTGGGAAATAGGCCGACGCCCCCGCCTCAAACACGTTTTCGAAGGTAAACACTTTTTGTGATGGCGTTAATTCACAGTAAACTGCGTCTGATGAATTCAAGAGTAAAGCGATTATAAACTTTGATTATGAAAGCGTAAGTAAATAACAAAAAACAAGAGAAATTAATTAAGTACTAATGAGTAAAACTTAAATATAAATGAGCTTACCTATCACGAACGACACTGTCCTCCATCTTGGTTACGCTGCACCGGTGAACTCGAATTCTGCACCGATCGGGTTCACAACAGTGAATTATATCTTGTTCTAACATGTCATTAACTATATTTTCAAGAATAAGTTTCTGTTTACTACCAAGTTTATAAGACCTTTGTCGTATAGGTTTACAATCTTTTGGTATATTGATTTCATGCTGTAATATATCACATTTCCCTAATTTATTTGTCTTATTTACAAAAACATTTTCATATTCTACTAATAAATCTCTCAGCTGATTTCGTTCAGTGTTACTAAGGTCATGACCCATGTTAGAGAAGACTTCATTCATAGTATCTGCATCTACATGTGCTTCTTGCGCAGACGGACTTGTCTTATTTTCATTTATTAACCTATACACCTTAATAAACAAATAAATTTACCAACGTTAGTATTCTTACTAATTCTAATGGGTTGGTCAGTTAAATTACACAAGCCATGTATCACTGTTCCGTTTCTCACATGAGAAAGAGATTTTGCTGCTAGTAAGCTATGGGACGCCAAAACGGGGGATTCACTAGAAATACCCAAAACATGATCAGGTAGCGGAGTACCTTTAATTTTTGCAACAATTATCTTTTCGGACATTGGAGGAACTGTGACATCTGTTTGTGCGATCAACTGACGTCTAGGATCAAAAGTAACATGACTTTTTAAACAAGAGGCCAATGGCCACGTAGCTGGATGGGCAAAGGTATTTAGTATTGAAATAATAAGCCACAACCACAGTTTGCAATGGGATTTGATCATGTAAAGTCTTTACACTCAAAATAGTTCATGGTCAGATTACCCATGACAGAAAATGTAATGATTTGTAAGTTTTGGTTAAAGCAATTTTTTCAACCAGTTCACTGTATGATTAACAATTGCAAATACTCGCCAAATCGCATCATAAACCTGTCAATCCTTTAAAGTAGTTAATACTGAGGAGAGTGGACCCCTGCCAGACTGCATTTTGTCTAATCTTTTTATGTAATGTATTTTTATTTGTATTTTCGTTCATACCACCAGCCGTCTTGGGCATAAATGTGAATTAAAGAATAAATATTGATTATTATTTATATCATCTGATGCGTTTACACAAATTTGTTTGAAATATTTGACATCATCAATTATGTCACTCTGGCCTTTGTTGTAGATGAATAGTTAGTTCAGTCCGAAAAGTCATTTTGTGAAATTATCTCCCTTCTAAACATGCAAATTAGACAGACAATTTTTAAGGCCGCCATTTTTTCCAGGACGCTTTCGGTAAGACAGGTGTGTAAATTGTTGAAGTTAGCTAGCCAACTTGCAATTAAAGAACTAAGAAGTGGTTGAATCGTTACATATACACCTTTGTCGCCTTACTTGGTACTTTAGGGACTGTCACTGTACGAGAACTATGTCAAATTGATCTTCAAAGGGCTGGAGGGGGTGGAACGAAACTAATCGTATGAAATTGAAAAAAAATTCCTGTGGAGCCAAACGGCCGAGGGCGGATACAATCTTTTGTGAAAAGGTAGGGCTTTGATTATACTTTATGGAAAAAAATAAATGGATGTAATCCGAAGATGTATATATGCATCATCCAAAAAGAAAGTGTTGTCGTTAAGGAAGAAAGGGAGATAATTTGAGAATGGACTGATTTGTTCATGTCGTTCACTCCCTGGTTTGATTTCTAGATCATCCGGCCTTACAGCAGTCCGGCCCTATTTCAGTCCAGCCTTATGAAAATCCGGCCTTGGTCTATCCGTCCCTGTATTGTTAAAAGTCACAATACACAAACATGCTAAATATAACCAGGGATGATTTTAGCTCTTTTCAAATGGGTCCCCCGTCCAACAAATTGGGAATTTCGCATAGCGACAACTAAAATTGGGAAAATTAAAATATATCAAATACTGCAACATACATTTGTATGTACAAAGAACATGCGTAAGTACACACAACAAGAGTTTGAAGAATGGAAAGTATCATTACACCAAAGCCATTATTTTATACATATTTTTCAAAAATTAAGACTATATTTTACATAGTTTTTCAAATTAAACCAGATTTGAATTTTATCAAGCTGATAATCAACTAAAGAAGTACTGTTCTTTTTCTATATCAAAGCAAATCAACATTCTGTCAGAAATTCTTTGGTTGTCTGCAAATAAGGATGACTTACACATTTCAATATTATCACCAAAATCAAATCCTTCATACCCAACTTAGTGATAAATATACCTCATTCCATAAAATGACAATGCATTCATTCATTAATCATACAGCAGGTCATTTCCACATTTCGTTTGAACTAGTAGAAATGAAAGCACACCATATGAAGTGCAGTTCCAAATTCTCAACCAGTTAAAAGTCCCAGTTTCAGAAACTCTGTTTTCAAGTCATAACTATTCAATATTTATTTCAATGCAAACTATATCTTTAGCAATGAGAGCATTTGCACGTCTCCACGTATTTCAAAAGTCGTGGATGAAAGTCTCGAATTTTAGGCACGACAATGAACGATAACAACACGATTTCAATTCACTTTACACATTCTGACTTTCAAGATGTTCTCTTATGGACATTTGCGATCTCAGACATTTTGTTTATCTTCAGGATGGTCGTAAATAGCGTAAATGGCATTATTTAGTTACTTCTGGACGTTA
>MJUU01073932.1:4138-31327 GCA_002080025.1 Modiolus philippinarum
AAGTGAAAAAGAGAAAATGGAACAATAGAGAAAGACAACGGTGAAGAGAGAGTCAAAGAAAATAGACTGTCTGTCATCCAAAGATAATGCTAACCAAGCCTTCTTAAACCCAGATAGTACAAAATCCAAAGTCATGAAGTCAGCAGGAATTTCAACAGCTTTTATGAAACTTCTTGCTAAATCCATTTGTAATCTTAACGATAAAATTGATTCAAATGATATCGTTCAACTAGCTGTTCAGGAAATACCTTCCAAGATGAAAAAGGAGGTAACGATTGCAGCCGTAGAGTTCGCTGGAATGAAATTTAAGGCAAAAGTTTTTAGTGGCGATGACTATATTGAATTTGTTCAGAACAGTATAATCTTGAAGACATGTCAAATAATGCCTCGAATTACAAGAATTGTTATCTGCGAAGAGAAATATCAATATACCCATGATGAATTCAAAGCGGCCACAAGAAAGCAACGTGAGAAAAAGGCAGGTGTAGGAATATCCCATTTGAAGACAGTTGATATGATATCATGTAACCGATTCGATCAAGCCTCTTGAACTTCTACATCAGAAGGTTAATCTTTCATCAGTACTTACCTTGCAAGACGAGTTGAGGTAATGGACATTCACAAAGATCTGGACCTAACGATCGACAGTGAATTATATTCACAGAACGGATACACAACTCCAGTAGTATGCCATTTCAGTAAAGATGGAACGAAAGACATCACCAAAATGGACATTCAGCAAAACAAAGGAGAAGCCGAGATGGCTATGATAGATTGGCTACTGGAGTATTCCAAAAAACTTGCTCCAGGAGACGCTTGTGTAAGCATAGTTACATCAGGAGATATCGACGCTCTAGTACTTCATTTGTTTGCCTTATCCTTTCTATGGCCCCGAAACACGGATGGAAAATTCACCAATCAAGTTTATGTTATACTTGAGAAAGCAGGATCCTTATACGATATTTATAACATAACACAAATCATTGAAATTTTAGAAAAGGCATGGGATGAAAAATATTTTGCTGCTAAAATTGCTGTTGGATTAAGTCTCGGAGGAAATGATTTTTTGCCAAGATTTTACAAGAATACTCATTCTGAAACTCTGGAAATGTTTTGCAAGGATGAATTTAGAACAGGATTAGTCAAAATTGATGTTCAGGGTGAGAGTATTGGTGTAATATTTGATACAACTTTGTATGTCATCTTTATGAAATATTTGTACTGTGCAAACAGAGAAAAGGCTGCTAACACAAGTTTTGATGATATTAGACGATCAACTATCGTAAGAGCTACGAAAAAAAGGAAACAAACTAAGACCAGCTGAAACATGGTTACCTCCAGCATCTGTTCTTCGATGGCTGGCATTGAGCATTCAGTGTTTAATAGACTGCTATTTAACCGCAGGTCATCACAACAAAGCAATGCCAAACTTCATGGAACAGGGTTGCTTACGGAAAACTGAATCTGGAGAAATCGAATATGATTGTGGACCGGAGTCTGAGATTCATGATTTCGACTCCGTTTTGGCAAGTTCAGCTGCAAACAAGACGGGTAAAAGGAAGTCAACACAAACACCGCAAAAAGGAAGACAAGAAAGCAAAAACCAACAGCGTCAACACCGAAGAAACAATGAAATGGTTCTTTATCAACGCTTAATACAATCGGACGGAACTGAATTGTGCAAGTTGCAAGGTTGTAAATGTGAACCTCGATTATTGAGAAACTATCATGTCATGATTTATGGTTATGTGGTATAGTGGGCTGTTTATTTGTTCATGAAATTTTGTACATATCATTTAATTCGACATTATTGTCCTTCAAACTAAGGAAATACAATTTATGTTTTAATGTAATGTGTAAAAAATGTTTTAATTGAAATTTTATTTAATGGTGAAAGATTAAAGCTTGATATTTCAAACTATTTGGGAACTATAAATATGAACACAGAGTTTATTTTTTGAAAAGATTTGTTCTTGTTTCATTGAAATTACATAACTATATTTTATTGTGAAAAAGCGGTAGTTAAATAGTTTACACAGTAAGGGCTTGTGAAAACACTTTTAAATCTTTCAATTAATGTCAGTGCACATCTTATACCACTTGTGTCTTATACACTGCTAAATTGTTTAAATAAGTGACTTCTCTCCGTCTGCAATTTTAAGGATAATAATATGCATGTATATCATTTCATGTAATGTACATGGTGAATAAAAGGATATGGAGTAAATGCACATGAGACAAAGTCTCTACAAATACATGGTAAAAAACAAGCAAAGGAACAACGCTTTTATTGTTGTTCTTCATCTTGAAGTCACCACGAGGCCTTCAATGTATGTTTAAGTAGTGAAATTAAGATACACTTCCTTGTAACTGTGAAGTTAAAAATCAAATTGAAAATGATGTATATTATTTTATTTTTACAATTGTCCTCAATGAATCACTAATAATTATCTATTATTCTGCAACGCAACGAAACATTGTTTCTTATATACAGTCGAGATATTTTCATTACAATTAAAAAATAATATGTAGTATAATCTTATAAAACATAAATTACATTATTAAATTGGTTTTGTAAAAATTTATGTTTTGAATTCTATCATAAACTAAAAAAAAACTATGTCCTTAAATATTGAATCAAAATACATGCTGAAATATGATTTTTGTACAGTGTGCAAATGATTCTTGTGTTTTATTTCTCAGATAAAACTACACTTTTATTTGGTTTAATGATTATTCAAATAAAATTGTGTGTACAACATCTAGTACGGTAAAAGTTTTTGGCATGGTATTCATCACTGTAAGTGGCGTGTCATTGATTTTAGTCAAACTGATATGTATTTATGCTATTTCTATGGCTATTGTCTATTTCAAATAAGCTCTTTTTGCGAAAATTGGCCGATTTGTTATTTAAGCTTCCAAATATGGGTACACTATAATAAAATTTAACGACTTTGGTACCAACATGGATGACCTTCTACTATCTGCATATGTTCGTGGCTTCAATTTCATTTTCATTCGGTATGTTATAGAATGACGACGAAATATCTTCAAAATGAGATTTTTTTTCTGCATTTTTCGGACAGGGGACGACCTCTGGGAAATAAAGCTCTGAAAATCATAAGAGGTGACACATTAATGAAATGCCGTCAAATGATGTTCTTTGGTGTGTGGCTTGCTAAAAATGTAGGACATGTCACGATTTGAGGTTCAGAAATATATGCTATAGGTATCATGTGCGCAATTATTGACTTTCGGACAGGGATCCAGTTTTGAACCTAAAGCTGTATTCAATATTAAGCACTACAACTCCTAGGATTGGTGGATAATAAAATTAAATGTTTTAAAATGAAATACTATGTCATGTTACAATTCGGTTTATAGCAAATCTGATTCAAACAATGTAACCCAGAGGTGATAATTTGACCTTTTATTGGATCTGGTCGACATAAAAATATTTCATCATTTTCAATATACCCCTTTTTGAGCCTCAATTTACACCAAGAATCGCCGCATGACCCTCCATTTTTTATTTTGGAATTCGAAAGATCCGTATGAGTACTTGTCATTTTCAGGACCCCCGGGATGAAAAAAAGCCTTCGTCTATTTTTAGTTTATCGCTAAACAAGGGAACCCCTATGGAAAATGCATTGTAAATAATTGCGCACTTGTAACCAGTATATCAGTGTAATTGAAATTGAAATCTTGATCCTTGAATGTTTTATTGGACCGGAAGTAGCTGTCAAAAGTCTGAAAGAACACTTTCTAGTAGAAGAAGAACATATCGAAGAAAACTCCAATTTTGTTTCCTTCTCAAATTGAGACCCATGTGTTAACATTCAACAGATAAAAGGATATTGTTAGGGGAAGGGATTCTGTCATAGCAGTTTTTGCAGAGAAAAAGAAAAAAACTATTTACATTTGTAAACTGTGAAATGAAGATGCTGATAAGGTGGATGCTAACAAAGTAGAAAAGAGCCTCATGTGCAGATCATGCTTGGAATGGCAACAGTTTTTTCTTTTTCATGAATAAAACAACAGAGTAAATCTAAATACTGATTTTGTGGTTACTGTAAATAATTCATGTTTAAGAAAGTGAAAATTCCCTATCTCAAAAAACGTGCACTATTTTTTAAATTTGAATTGTGTACTCTCTAGTGTAAAATGGTCATGTTTATAAGTATTTTCGCATTGAAGGGTGTCTGGATTATGCCTTTTTGAACGTTGAAAATTGACATTTCTTGAACAGGAAGTTGCAAAGTGTCTTAAGTTCAAGGGTCAATATTCCTTCCGTAACTTTCACTTTATTGAAGTGTCACACATAAAATTAAATTTAAGGCTAGTACAGCAAAAACATGTATATAGCGGTCGATTTTCCTGACAATTCAGTATTTTAATGGGATTTTAGTGTACTTCAAGCATGCAAGGTTTCATATCGGTTAAAATGGTGCTATTTTTTTTTTAAATTTGACCCGACTTTTGGTTAGAAAGCACTATTAAATTAATTGGGGGTCTGTGGCATATAACTAACTTTGTACAGGGATTCACCTGACCGATGTTTCTCAATGAAGAAAACAAACTAAATGGATAATACACATCCACTCATTGAAGAATGTATATTCCCGTCGGCCAAAATGTTTTGATTTAATTTTTGTGTAATAAAAGAACGTTCACGGTGACAATGCAAATAACTTGATAGAAAGCCCCGTATTTTGTAGTAACTAAAAATGATACAATTGTTTAAGTCAGTAGGTATTAATTGTTTAACTTCAAGTCAAATTTGTCTCAAAATTAATTTAAAACTTCGGAACTATTCTAACTAAAACCTAAGTTTTCATTGACCAAGACAAACATATAAACAAAAAAAAATAGATTAAATAAAATAGTATCCTACTTCAATTGTAAAATCCATTGGCGGATCCCAGGGGGGGTTCTGGGGGTTGGAACCCCCTTTTTTTGGACAATCATGTATTTTTAATGAAAATCCTAGTATTTTACTAAGAAATACCCCAAAAATTTTCGCACCTCGCTCTGCTCGCCGAATTTTCTCTTCCCTTCTCAATTGCAACTCCCCCTTTTCAAATTTCCTGGATCCCCGCGCCTGAAATCTTTGTTCTTTCCTCGCTACTTCTTTTAGAACACAGGGGGGTTCAGATTTGTAATTTCCATACCTTCCTTAGAACTTTCCTATAAAAAAACCCAAGAGTTTTATTCATAGAAGATTTATAAAACGTAATGTGTTTGTTCGATCAGCAATAAATGAAGATCTTGAATGCGATATGATTTTATATAATACACCAATTTTGGTCAAACAAAAAATATAATACACAACAGATGTTTCTTTTTTACACTTTTTACACATGATTACCGTAAAACTTTAAACCGTCAGATTTTCCCTTTGATTCTTTTTATTTTAAGCAATTTAAGTACTTTTATTTTATCTCTAAGAGACAGTAAACTCGTAAGTACTGTATCAGATTTAATTGAAAGACTAGATATAGAATTGACGACCTTTTTTCTGAATATTTGTGTCTTTTAGGCAATCTATTTTTAAAAGAGTCGATTTGGTTGTTATTACCCTTCTGTCTTTGACTTTCACGGTTCTTTTTTTTCCGGGGGACTATCTTTGTTTTTTATGCCCCGCCACGAAGTGGAAGGGGCATATAGATTTACCCTTCTCCGTACGTCCGTACGTCCCGATGTTAAGTTTTGCGTTTAGGTCCATATATTGGCAACCTCTAGTGGTATTTCGATAATATTACATCAGTACATGCACCTTGATTGGTATTAACAGATTCACCAACAATTAGGGATCCATGACCTACATTTTACGCTTGAGTGACTTTGGTTTAATTTTGCGTTAAAGTCCATTTCTGAACAACCACGCAATATAACAATATGATGTTTCAATAAATTAATTGCCTTGATGAGTACTACCCAAAACATTGACAGTTAGGTGGCTTTGACCTATATTTTACGCTTGAATGACTTTGGTTAAATTTTGCGTTAAAGTCCATTTCTCAACAACTACGCATTATAACAATATGATGTTTTATCAAATTAATTGCTTTGATAAGTACTACCCAAAACATTGACAGTTAGGTGGCTTTGACCTATATTTTACGCTTGAATGACTTTGGTTAAATTTTGCGTTAAAGTTCATTTCTCATTAACTACGCATTATAACAATATGATGTTTCATCAAATTATTTGCCTTGATGAGTACTACCAAAAACGTTGACAGTCAGGTGGCTTTGACTTATATTTTACGCTTGAGTGACTTTGGTTAAATTTTGCGTTAAAGTCCATTTCTCAACAACTACACATTATACCAGAATGATGTTTCATTAAATTGATGGCCTTGATGAGTACTACCCAAATCATTGATAATTAGGTTGCTTTGACCTATATTTTATGCTTGAGTGACTTTTGTTAAATTTTGCATTTAAGTCCGTTTCTCATCGACTTAACATGCTATCCCAATGTTGTTGCATCAAAATAAATCATCAAAATAAATCAACTTGATGAGTACTATCCAAATCAAGGCCAATTTGACCTTCTTTTGTTTGCTTTAGTGACTTTTGGTTTATTTTCTGCTTGAATGACTTTGTTAAATCTTTGCATTAGGCCCATTTCAAACAGCTAGATGTTTAATTGGTGAATACTACACAATTCATGGATAATTATATAACTTGACCAATCTTTACTGTTTAAAAGCCTTTAGTATGGTATTTTTTTACTTTCCATTATTCAACAAAAGTTTATTGAACAATCATCTGTAAAGGTAATTCCTCATTATTCAGAGACCGGGAACTAATTTTTATGCCCGATTGACTTAGGCTATCTATAATGAAAAATTTGTCGGCGGGGCATCCGTGTCTTATAGACACATTCTCTAGTTTTTCTTTTTGTAATCTGTGTTTATGTCCATATTTTTGTTATATTTGTGTTTTTATTGCTTAAATTAGGAAAAAGAAGGGAAACGGGGAATGTGTCAAAGAGACAACGACCCAAAGGGGAGTAATAACAACTCAAAGCCACCATAAGATCTTCAATGAACGGTGAGGAAACCCAACACCCATCGGCGGGTCGGAGTTGGCCCCTAAATAAAGAGTAATCAAGTTCAGCGAAATAAACATCATCCGAGACTCCCATAGACATAAAGTAAACTAACTAGAAAACAGACAAGACACAATAAAGGCTTAATAAATTTCCTGACATAGGACAGGCGCAAACCTGCTGCGGCGGGGTTAAACTAGTTTAATTGGACCCAAACCTTCCCCCTATAGCCAATGTGATAAATAAAAAAAACCTACGTAACAATAGTAAAATTCAGTTAGAAACAGGACTGAGTCAATTGTGAAAAATGAAACTGAAGAACTAAATATACGGACATAAACATAAAATCACAAAAGACTACTAGCAGTTAACTGACATGCCAGCCCCAGACCCATTACCAACTGACAAATTCACTATACAGCTTAGTTATTTCTGTCTAATTTACTGTGACCTTGAAATGTATAACTTGATGAAATGTTAAAGATATCATGTCCATTGTTTTTTCTCTATTGTAGTTTAACATTCAATCGAATGCAATGTTACGAATCGGTTAACTTCTAAATGCATACATTGTATTTCTTGATGTGTTTGGTGTTTTTATGTCAAAATACCGTATAGCGGGTTATCTTCGCGGGTCAAAAATTTCGCGAATTTGAGTGAAAAATGTTTGCCAAATATTTTAGCGTTTTATATTTTCGCGGATTATCAAAGATCTTATATATATCCTAAGAATACATAAATTATTCGCGGAATTTATTTTCGCGATTTAAGTCCATCCGCGAAAATACGCGAAAATTAAAACCCCGCGAAAATTTCCCGATATACGGTACCTGTCACTGTGACCTGGTAAAACACGACCTCACTAAAAAATGGAAAACAAAATTTCGCTGCACAAGTACTTTGCGTAAATATGAAAATCTAAATGATATCAACCACCAGACCGTATTGCTCCACAGAATAAAACAACTGATGGTTTAAAAAAATTGCCGTAGATCTAATCCATTTTGAAATCGAAGAAATTAAAAATGAGGCCTTTCCTCCATGTGATTTTCGAAGGCAATTATGTGCGAATGAATGGTAAAATATGAAAGACAATGATCCAAATTCCTTTAACTTGACAGACGAATAGACGAACAAAAAAAAAACAGCTTCCTCCTAACAAGTAAAAAATATAGGTTCCTTGTTAAAGCAGTCTATGAAACTGAGGTCAAGGGACTTAGGTTGATTAACTTGTTGATATGTTTAAATGTTTGTTATAATTATTGTTTATTGTTTGTCACAAACATTACATGTTTCATGACAATAAAGAATTTGAAATTTTGGTAAGTAAGACTTTAACACCAATTTAATTTTCGTGCCTTTTCATAACAAGTTCCAGGCGCGGACCCAGCAATTTGAAAAGGGGGTTCCAATAAGAAATGGTGGGAAATTTCGCCGAGCGGAGCGAGGTGGAAAAATTTATAGGGTATTTTCTTAGTAAAACACCAGGATATTCACTAAAAATACATGATTGTCCAAAGAAAAAACGGGGGTATCCAACCCCCGGAACGCCCCCTTGGATCCGCCAATGAGTTTACTAATAAAGCCATTTTAATTTTACTATTAGATTTTCTGATGTTGCACCAAAGTATTTATTATACCGTTCCCATAGTTTTCTACGTAAAATTCATTTTAAAATAAGTTATATTTTTTTACATTGTTCAGAAGAGAAATATTTACCCGTAAATAGTTCAAATACTATTAACTGGTCAGTGAATAGCACTGTGATGACTTTTCAGACTTTTTAATTGATCAACGAGAGTGCCATTTTTGATCGTGTGGTGTAAAAGTGATTGATTGATTGGTTGATTATTGCTTAACGCCAACTTTAGCGTTATTTCAGCTATATCTGTTGTGTGTAAAAATGAGACACATTTTAATCACACTTTCATTTCTATTTTCATTAAAGTTTTGATATTGGAACATGTTCGATTGGGTATAATAAAACAATTATTTACTGGCCTAAACAAAAAAATCCGTGCAACAACTCAATACAACAACTTGTCTTCAAATCATGATTTGGTCATGAGTTGAAGGTGAGAAAAATTCACATGAAAATGAGCCAACAAATCGTTTATTTACATATTTGAAACGGATCGTTTTCAAATCGTCTTCAAAACGTATCCAACTCATGTACCAACTCATGAACAACTCGTTTCCATGATTTCATCACGATTTATTGAGATTAAATGGATCGTTTTCAAATCACTAACAAATCGATAACAACTCTTATAATAACTAATGAACAACAGTTTCCATGATTTCATCACGATTTATTGAGATTAAATGGATCGTTTTCAAATCGCTAACAAATCGTTAACAACTCTTATAATAACTCATGAACAACACGTTTCCATGATTTCATCACGATTTATTGGGATGTCAAATCACTAATGTACACATATACAATGTACATGTAATTATTGTATGATTCAGTACGTTACACAGAATTGTGTAGATAACTAAATGCTGGAATAAAATATATTGGTTTACCTTGCACTCTAGACTTTAAAATTTTAGTTTTGTAGGTAATACAGAAATAAATATATGTGATCGTTAACAGTGTTATATACATGATATAGTTTATTATGTGATAATTAAAATAATTAACAGACATTTTTGGATATATTTTGTCATATAATGTAATATAAATTAGTATTTACAAATTGCTCAAGAATAATTTGTTATAGAGTTAAAACATTCCGAAATCTCCAATCGAAAATCAATACACGAGCAGCATCAACTGCTGATAATGAAGGTTAACATTGTTTGTGTAATATAAAATGGTATTACAAAAATTCAAAAGATCTACCTACCTTACATTCTGGATTTTACTATAATTTATCGCACCACATTACAAATAAAACTTGTTTGAGAGGGTTGTATTCAATTAAATTGTACAAATTAGGCCAGCTGAAAAGTGTTTCATATATTTTGAAAATGCAAATTTATTGACTTATAAATGAAAAGCTTAAATTGCAACAAATCTTTACTAAATCATGTTACCATTTCTTACATCAAAATTTTCTTACAAGAAATCGCTTTGAAATCGTGCCCCTTTCTCAAACAAAGTCAACGAATCGTGAACAAATCGTTTCATCACATGGAACAAGTGAACAAATCGTTTTCAACTCGTTTTCAGTTTTGATTCAAGATAAGAACTCATGAGCAAATCAGTGTTTTATGTTTCTGAAACCTTAATAAACTGCCTTCAAATCATATGTGTTCAACAAATCGTGAAGAAATCATTAACGTCCTTTTCCCTGATACGAGTTGATAACGAGTTGTTGAATGGATCATTTTCAAATCATGGCAATTAACTCGTGAATTCATGATTTGAAAGCGAGTTGATCTTGGTTTATTGAAAAATATTTCTGTTTGAGGGCTTTTCAACTTTATACTTCCTCTTGACCTCTGGAAATGGTTATATCACGGGGAACCATAAACGTGTTGTTGTTCTGATAGCCAGTAATTAACTACATACTATCGCTGATTGTCGTAACTTATTACTACTTCAAACTTATCACTGTAATGTGATGACTTCATTCGCCTCTCATATGACAATATTCATTGGTTGTTTGCTTGGTCATAATCACGTCATGGAACTACAAAATATTTGTCACAGGATTGTCTGATTGTCGTAACTTATTACTACTTCAAACTTTTCACTGTAATGTGATGACTTCATTCGCCTCTCCTATGACAATATTCATTGGTTGTTTGCTTGGTCATAATCACGTCATGGAACTTCTTTTGTTGCATATGTTGATATTCGTTTCAGTATGTCGTGTGCATCATTTTTTGGAAATGTTTTAGGGGAAATGAGGAAAATTAACAATGTTTCTGGTTTCTGTGTGACGATAAAAGAGCATGATCATCGGTAAAAATACAATTTTCACGTGTTTCACAAGTGCTTCAGTTGACACTTCGTTTTTACAAATGTTATGTGAACTGACCTTTTAATTAAAATATTTTTTTTCCAAATTTAACAAATTATTCTTAAAAACCAAAGCACTTCTTAGGAAAAATTGTATTCCACTATGTGACTGTTAATATGCAACGGAGAAGCTGTCATATGTGTATGAAAGCAAATAAGGCATCTATTTTCTGTCTTCTAATAGAATCACTCAGTTATTCGTTCTCTAAAAGCAGAATATGTTATCGTTTCACTTGCAATATGTTGCTCCCAATTGCTAAAAATTCACTTATACTGAGGAAATGGTTACAATAATTGCATAGTTCACCACGGACAAAATTTTTGACAAATTATTGTATCCCATATGTTTGTTTATATTGTAGATTTTATGTTTATACATATATACTTGCAACTCTTACGGGTAAAACTGTGCATTTCTGAATAAAGGATAAACAGTTATTTGTTCTCTACTATTCTTTTCACATATTTCAGTTTATGGACTTCCAAATGTTTTGATATGGTCTACACTAAAGAAAATTGTCGCATAGCCATAAACTATACAGAAACTACATTTTCACTTATTTCGTTATTTTTGTTATTCATTACCGCTGGATCGATGCATCTACTGGTGGACTGTTACTATCCGAGGATATTAATCACCCCAGTAGCCAGTACTTAGGTGACCCGAAAATCGATTTTATTTGGAATTTCCCATGATTTTTATTGGGTCCGTGTTGTTTATCTGTATGTGTGTTCATTTTTCTTTTTTGTCCCGTACTTAAGTGGTGTCCTTGTTTCTTAGTGTGTCCGATGTTGCCATTGTCCATGGATTGTTCGTTCTTTTGATTGACGGTTCGGTTCTCACTTACTTTTCTAAATTTTAGAAAATTCTAGTTAAAACTTAAGAGTATTTCCCTCTTGCATAGCTCTGTCATAGCATTTTGTGCTTTGTTCCTTCGGTATTCCACTTCTGTTAATTGTTATACCCCCATCTTAAACAAAGTTTAGGGGATATATATAGTAATCACTCCATCTGTCTGTCCGTCCGTCTGTGCACACTTCTTGTCAGGGCAGCTCTTCTCAAACCAATGGAAGGATTTTGATGAAACTTTACACAAGGGAAGGACACTATATGGAGATGTGCATGAAGGAATATAATTACTGTCTGAAATCGGAAAGATACCCCCCGCAAACAAAGTTAGGGGAATATATGGGAATCACCCTGTCTGTCTGTTCGTCCGTCCGTCCGTCTGTCCACACTTGTTGTAAGTGGGAGTCGTCTTAATCACTGGAAGAATTTTGATGAAACTTTACACAAGGGAAGGACACTATATGGAAAGGTGCAATAAGGAATATGGTTATTGTTTAAAATCAGGAGGGGGAGAAAATTCTACTTTTACTTTTCAATGATTCCATCTGCACGGATTACCTCGTATGCGGAACTCCTCTTTAACCACTTGAAGAATTTTGTTGAAACTTTTCACAAAGGAAGACACTATTTGGAGATGTGCATGAAGGAATATAATTATTGCCAAAACCAGGAAGGAGATAATTTGACTGATTTTTAAATGATTCCATCTGTACTGATTACTTCGTAAGCGCAACTCCTCTTAAACCACTGGAAGGATTTGGATGAAACTTTACACAAAGGAAGGACACTATATGAATATGTGCACGAAGGAAAATAGTAATGGCCCGAGACAATGAGGGGAGATTAGTCGACTGACTTTTTATTGATTCCTTCTGCAATTTCTGGACATTTTTTCAAAGAAATAATTCAAAGGATAGGTATTGTGAAGTAAATCTGAAACACTTTTTTCATTGTGATCCTCTTAAAAAGTTGTTTTTAAAGTGTTGTAACTAAATTTCTTTAATGCTCATGATTTTGTGCAAAATGTCAAAAAGGCCGAAAATGACGAATTATATTCTTGTCTGGTTTTGATAGAATATTTTGATTGAACCCTTGTGAAAAGTTATTTCTGGAGGATTATGTCATTTTGTCGTATTATGTCCACCACATTTGTACTGTGACCACACCTGTATTGTGTCCACACTCACTTAAATTTGCACTTACCATATTGATCCAGGGTTCAATGAGATGTGGTATATCTGTCTCGAAAAGGAAAGAATAGGACAAAACGTAATTTAGAAAGATGGGTCAAGGAGTGCTCGACGCTAAACTGTCGACTAGCTCAAGGAGCCTAGTCTGCTGGTGAAACACTGTCGCACTACGGAATAATAATCAAATTCCAAACTTCCCAAATGGTTGGTAAAGAATCATCATGCATTTCAGTAGACATCGGCAGTATCCCTACTTACGTAACAAATTCAGTTTCAGTTTATCCCTGAATACATAATTTGAAATCATAACAATTACATAACAATACGTAAACTGGGGTTTTATGTTAACGTATGGGAAATACCTCCGTAAAAAAATGGCAAAATTGTAATTAACAAAATAAATTAAGAAAACAGTCTATCTGCATGTCGAAATCAGTATGATGCTATCCTATCCCAAATGAATAATTTTAAAGTGAGAACAAGCTATTTAACACTTCTTGCCATTTACTTCAATAGCATGCCGAGATGATCAGTTATGAAAGGGAAGTAAAATTCCGCGTGAAGACGTGCCAACCAACTTGGATAAGATGTTGTCATTCCCTTCTTTGCATTTATAATTACGTCTAAATGACTTTGAGAGAATCAGTTAGACTTGCTACAAATCCCTGTGTAAAATTTGCTCCATTAATAATTGTCCCTTTGATAATTATATATGCTAATGAAAATGTCAAGTTTATTACTATCCAACAGTATATTACTATCCAACAGTGTACAGAGGCAGTGGTTAGTATACAAGTGTTGTTAATAAAGTTAGCTGCTATCAGAGGGATAGGATAAAAAAATGATTTTAAAATAAGATTAAAATAAATAAGTGAGGGACTTTTAGCAAGTCTAAGAATCAGTTTATGTAATTACTCCTTAATGACTCGGGAATCAGTCTTTGGACTTGCTCCTTTATAAATAATTCATAGGGAAACAGTCTTCATACTAACGGCTCTATGATACCAATGAAATCGGTCTTTGTTATCAACTCTTAACCTTGGATGTAGTAAGGTGATATTTAATTAATCTACGATTTTAAATTGATACCTTAAATGGAAGGAGTATTGTTAAAGAAATAAAGTCAGCTAAAAATATTGAAAGGTTATGGGCCTTGTTTTCAAGATGTTTTACATTTAAAAAATGGCGGGAAAGACTTTTACCTTAGTATAGCATGAATACAATATTTATTTGTTTCACACGGAAGGAAAATCTACAATCTAATAAAATCTTGCTTACTGACTTAAAATGAAGCCTTTGATGACTAGAAAATAGGGTGTAATGGGGCAAACTATTTTACATAGTAATATTGGATAAAATCAGAGATTGCAAAACCTCACCTTACTACATTCTTAAATATTTTTACAGATTCACTCTTCTACTTACTCCTTTATGATGCAATTCTTTGCATTTACCCGTTAATTGTACATAGGAATCAGTCACTGTGCTTACTACTAGATAATTCCTAGGGAATCAGTCTTCGCAATCACCTCTAATTGATTTCAAAGGAATCAGTCTCTGCACAGGTGATGGTCACTTGTCAATTATTTCTATGAAATCCATTTTTGTACTGATTATCTATTACTACATACACAGTGGTTAAGCGACAAGAACTGATTAAATAAAGGTTTTTTTTATTGCCCCATGCTAAGGTGGAATTCACGATCTTAGAGCATATTTCAAGCCTTTGAGACAATTATCAACCAGATTTTTGGTGGAAAACATTTTTGTGTTGATACTTTATTGTTCAATTAAGTGCTTAGAAATTTGAGGAAAAGTCATTGCACGGAAAATTCTGATTGCCATAACAAAATTAGATAACAATTAAAACGGTTGAAAATTTAGCCTTGGAACGGATCTCGTACCGGAACATTCAAAAGAAGATTTTGTAAGTGATTTTTTAACCTGGCCATTTTCCAACCATTTACGTCGGATCCGGATGACAAGTTGCTTATTTATAGATATCACAGCAAAGGATTCTCTATTTCGGAAGTTACTTTTCTTGCAGTCTTTGATTCAAATTTTTTTTTATGTATTCGGGCTCCTTAAGAGTTTAAAAAATATGCATTAGGGGTAAAGCGTTATACAAAACATTAAACTAATATTTATGTCTGATATTACTGGACTTAAACATCTTTTGAGTGAATAAAGGAAGATATGAGTGACTCAACACCAGTAACTAAGACTGAAAACTATATTCTGGACCCTTTAAGTAAATAAATGTTGACATACCTCCTTATATTCACAAACTGTTAACTAATAGGGTGTGTACCAAAAGATTCGCCACATAACAACTGTTAACTACAATTTTGACTGACGTAAACATTTAACTTGGAGCGCTTCAAAATGAGTTACAAATCAGTCAGCCTTTGTTAATCAGTTATAAATTGAAGAATGTTTCCTCTCGTCAGCAGAACATTTTTGTGTAATAATAGAACGTTCTCGGAATCAATCCAGAAAAACTCGAAAGTTCTGTAGTGTTTAACGAAAATGTTTTTCAATTTAAGGTAGTAGACCAAGGTTAAGGGAGATAACTCCTTAAATCAGCAAGGCGTTTTAAATAGTCAAATTCATCAACGTATTTTAAGCATTGGTGTGAAAAAGAATCGAAATCATCTGTGTTACTTAGAAGTTTGCAATATATTTATGAAAATGTTTAAAACAAACATACAAGTGATTTTTAAGAGTTGTGTCCCTTAACCTAGGCCTATCTCCTTAACAATTCTATTTGTATATATTTTAAACACAATCAAAATTACAATATCATTTTTAAATTCATCCTTCCCATGTTTAGCATATCTTAACGTTCAAACAAACGTCATCTGAATACTATGAAATTAAAAACATTTAATCATTTTAACCTTATACTTCACATTACATATCATGAATAAGATTTAGAGTTGTATTTTCACACTCTAAAATGCAAATCATTATAAATCCACTATTGGAAGGACTGTTACGTAGCAAAGCGTTTGGTTCTTGTGATAATATTTGATTCACATCTAAATATTTCGTTTTTCCTTCACGTTTTCTTCGTCGCTAACCTAGTTATTTTGTTTTCAATCGTCGTGTCGCAAATTTTCCGATGGATTATTTCATTGGTTTATTGTAGACAACTTTGGAAAAAGGACCTTTCTTCATCTGAAGGAATTTCAGAAAGAGGGACAATTGAATGGTTTACTAAAAGCTTCACGGATTATTTGAAAACGTGGCTTCAAACAAACTTTGCTCCACAATTGTAATTCACCAAAACAACCAAAGAGTCTCTCATTGTCTCTGAATGTCTCTTTGATACACGTCTAAGTTCTGTAGTGTTTAACGAAAATTTTTTCAATTTATCAATATTCTATTTGTGCATATATATATATTATAAACACAATCATAAACATTATCATTTTTATATTCATCCTTCCCATGTTTAGCATATCTTAACGTTCATACAAAAATGTCATCAGAATACTATGAAATTAAAAACACATAATCATTTTACCTTACTTTCACATTACATATCATGAATAAGATTTAGAGTTGTATTTTCAAACACTAAAATGAAAATCATTATGAATCCACTACTGGAAGAACTGTTAGGTAGAAAACGTTGTTTCTTGTGATAAAATTTGATACACGTCTAAATATTTCTTTATTTTCTACACATTTTCTTCGTCGCTATTCGAGTTGTTTTGTTTTGTTTTGAATGGTTTTGTCGCAAATTTCCGTTGGGTTATTTCATTGGTTTATCTTTGGAAAGAAGACCTTTAATCATCTGAAGGAATTTCAGAAAGTGGGACAATTGAATGGTTTACTAAAGCTTCACGGATTATTTGAAAACGTGGCTTCAAACAAACTTCAAATTTACCAAGACAACCAAAGGGTCTCTCGTTGTCTTAAAGGTAAAGCCAAGCAGATAGAATTGCCCAGCAGATTGCTTTATGTGTTCCTGTAGAGACCGGTGATTGGTTTACTTGGAAGACTTGATATAATGGAAAGGCCTTTGAACATTTGGAGGGAAAGAAAGAAAGCTTTGGTCTAGAAAATCTAGAAACAGACCATGGACATGTTGTTATGCCAAACATGGAATAAGAGGTTATCAATACAAAGAGCAATGGCCACAGTGAAGAAACATGTTACAGAGAAACAGAAAGAAAAGAAACAGGTACTGCTTTACAAACATCCAGCAACACTGATAAGGACACATGCATTGTAATAAAAAAGCTTTATGAACAACAGGAGCAGTAGTTTAACAATGAAACTGATCTAAACATTTTAAATATTGTTCCTCCACCAGTAATGAAGGAACGAGGTAAACCCAAAGAAAACAATCAAATCGTCATTGTACTACAAAAGAAACGATAAAGGACACAAAGAAGTATACCGTTTAAGAACAAAAGTGCAACTGAAATTTGAATTTTGATTCTTGAATGGTTTGCTTGACCATGTTGACACGAGGTAGCTGTTAAAGCTGTGAGAGAACACATTCTATTTTTAGAAGGACATATCAAAGCAAACCAATATTTTGTTACCTCCTCATGTTTAGACTCACGTGTTTTCACGCATTTTGTGTTTTAGTTTCTATAAATTTTAGATTTTTAGATACCAGATTTAAAGATTTAATCTTTGGAATTATTCTTTTTAGAAACACTATTTTATATATAAGTAATAGATGTTTGTGAAATACTTACATGTATTAAAGAATATAAAGATGTGCATTTTATTGTAGTGCGTTTAATAATTGGTTTGTATTGTTGTATATTTATGATGAATTATACTTTAATTTACTATAAATAGTGCCGGCAAAATAACCTTTTTTTTAAATGCAAGCATGATATTGAACAATTGGGTTCATATGATCAGAAAAAAAACAAAACAAAAAAAAAAACAAAAACAAAAACAATTGAACAATTGGGTTCATATGATCACAAAAAAAACAACAACAAAAAAAAAACAAAAACAATTAAAAAAACATTTGCTGACGATAATTTGAACCCATGATACCCATGATTATATGGTATCAAACAAAATGAATTGTTGTGTGTATTGCCATAAGCTAAATGGGTTCTTTGTCCGCAAATCTGAATGAATATAAATTGAATTAATCCGGGGCATAAAAAGAGGTTGATATGAGGTAACTGTTATTCAGCACCGTTTAGATTCCTTCGACTACATATTTTATTCTACTATAACATATATAATACTACAACGTCAGTATGCTTTAAATTTTATTAGACTGCAAATACATTTGTTTTCATTTAATTTAACACTTCGGAGCTATTCCCACTATTACAAAAGTATAGACAAAAAGTTATTTGTATAGTACTTGAAATCAAAATGGATTTTATATGCTGAAAATCTTTTTACTCACCTGGCTGCATTTATAGTAGTGCAAAAGGAAACAATGGACTATTGTTCATCACACCTTCTTCTAAACTTTCCAAAAACCCTTAAATTTCATTCCCATATTAGGTTACAAAACTGAAAGTATATGCGCAGAAATAAAAATGTATCTTTTAGACCACAAATGCTATACAATGTTATATAATACATCAATTTGGAGCAAACGAAAATACATAATACGTAACGGATATCTTAAAAACTTCTACACTCTTTTGTTAAATGCATAAATACCGTAAAGATTAAAATCAGGTCTATCTTTGTGTGATATTTGGGTACAGTTTCCGTCTACAGGTATTTTCTCAGTTTCGGTGGTTATTGAATGATATATATGTCTTGTTCGCACGGCTTTGCCAAAAACAATAACCACATTGAACAGGCATGATGATAGGCTGACGAAACGGGGGAAATGTTTTTTTTTTATCCATGTAATTAATTATAGTATAACTAATTGACTGTCGTGAATATCAATAAAAATGTCACGAGTGCCGAACAACGCAGAAGGATTAAACGAGTTGCGGAACTTTGTTCTGCAACGAGTTTAATCCACTACATTGATCGACATGAGTGACATTTTTATTGATATTTTATTGATATTTTAGATGGTCGACTAGTTATGCTTTTTATTATATAGATTTTTCTACTCAAAAACCGAGATTTTGGATGTGGATTATTCTTTTCAATTCAATACACCAGTTGTTTACTTGACGACGACATTGAAGAGATATTGTGACGTCGCTTCATTAAGACGTCATCCGGTGACTAGAAATCCTTTATTTTCACAGGTGACAATTTGATATTTATTTAACTCAGAAAACTCGATAAATCACCACAATCTATATAATAATTCCTTGATATTATGATTTTTTTTCATTTTCCAGCTCACACCTTCAGCGCAAAAAAACTAAAGTACCCTTGAAGAAACATCTCTAATTAGACTCAACAGACTAGTACTTTTGTGTTTGTGAGACTAAGCGTTTATTGCTTTTCTTACAGAAAGTTCTGTTTGTTATTTAATCAATGCTAGCGCTTTACCTTCGTGAGAAACAGCTCAATTACAGTAAAGATCAGACGTAGTATTTGAAATTCGTGTCTTTAGGCAAAAAAAAAAAAAAAATAAAGAATTAAAAAAAAATTACAAATTTGTGATGGGAATTTGCCGTCCTTAGATTATTTTGAACGGAGTAAAAATGGTATTAGGCCACAGTTAAAAGGTAAAAATGCACAAAAGTGTACAAATTAGAAACCAAAAAGGGGTGGAAAGCCGAGAGACAAACGTTTCGACCATTCTGACCTTTAAATGTGAAAAACAGGTCAGAAAATCGAAAAAGGTTGTTAAAACAAAAGAAAATTTTACCAACTGACGTGAAACAGAAATTACCTGTAAAAATAATGCTCAATCCATCAAAAACGAAAATTGTGGCCTTCTATTCCATTTTATACTTTGTTCAGTCATGTCAATTTATGCACAACAATGTATTTTTATAACCCCTTTTCTCCTATTTTTGTTTTGTCGAATTTGGTTTTTTTGTCCTTTTTATGTTTTGGCGTGTTTTTTTTTGGTTTTTTTTTAGTATTTTTTTTTTACTTTTTTCGTTGATTGTATCGTTATTTTTTAAGATTTCTACTGTGACCTTGAAATGTCATTAAATGTAAGATTGCAACACATAAAATTTTATTATATCATTTTCATTATTATTTTTTCACTGGTCTTACATTCAATTTAATGCAAATTTACGAATGGTTTAACTTTAACACTGATATTACTTGAACTTCAATTATTTCTATGATGGGTTTTTGTTACATCAAATTGTCATTGTACAATGTTAACATGTATGATGTTCACATAAAACCCAACCTCATTAAAAATTCAAAAAGAAAATGTCGATACGCAAGCAATAATAAATTATCTTGGCGTCATTATAAAAACATGAAAGAAATCAACCACCAGGCCGTATTTGCTGCACAGATGACAACTGGTGGCCAGTGAGCCAATTTAAAAAAACCTGCATATCAAAAGTTTTACATTTTAAGTACAATTTCTGCGCTATTTCTAAGCTACTTCAGTATTATTAGATTCTCTTGTGATTTTACAGCAACATCTATTTCTCACAAGATTTGATAATATCTAACAGCTCAGTAAGTGATGATGACTTTCCTACTAACTAAGTGATGACTTTCCTACTCACTAAGTGATGACTTTCCTACTCACTAAGTGATGACTTTCTCACGCGATTTCATAATTGCTCTAATAACTACATCAAATTTTGTTTCGCATGTATTTTTTACAAAATCTGATAATTTTCATAATAAAAATGAATAATAAATGCTTAATTTACACTTACTTTCATTAAATTAGCCTTTTGTATAACATTATCACACGATAACTTCAAATTCATTATTGCTACGGTCAACCAAGTGGCAAAACTTTCACTGAATGGAAGTCAAGATTTACAACCCACGCCTATATTCTATTACCTTAAAAAGACTACAGTGTATAAATATCAAACGGATAAGGGTTAAAGTCGTATACAATGTGTCTTTTTAACGACCTAGATTCGTTTTAGAATGTAAGCTTGGGGTGTAAACTTTGACTTCTGTTCAGTAAAACTTTGCCACTTGGTTGACCGTCGCAATAGTTGTTCACAAGGTCATGTATTAGGTCATTATCACGTCATGGCAATTCGGATTCACGTTTAAATATTTCGTCTGCATCATTTTTGGAAATTGTTAGGGGAATGGAAAAGAAATATAAAACAAGTGCTTCCTTCACGTTTGTCTGACTGAAAAAGGGACATTATCAGTGGCAAAGCTAGCAATTTCGATGAGTTTAGCTAACATTTGAGTACAAGTGCTGAAGTTAGCACTTTAGTTTTACCGCTATAATGTGAACTGAACCTTCAATTAAGTTTGTCATTCAATATTACAACAAATTCATCTTAAAAATAGTAAAAATATTCCTACTTGTTTGGAAATATTTTTGGCAACAAAATATTGAATAAATGTAAATAAACATGTTGATGCTTCAAAAAGACATTGTATGTTCAAGTCTATCTTTTCAGTTGTCCGATCTCTAAAATTATTGCTGCGAACATAGTGCAACAATACTTTTGTCAATATGTATAAGTTACAGTGCAAATTGGAATCCAATAGGATCAAGAATCCTCTTAGTACAAATTGGAATTTTAATTTCTACTGGGGCAACTTAGAATTCTGATTTCTACTGGATTTAATCCAGTACAAAAAGGAATACCAATTTATACTGGGAAAAATTAGAATTCTGATTTGCACTGGATTTAATCCAGTATAAATTGGAAATCCAATTTCTCCTAGGAGAATTTCAGATATCATTATTTATATGGATTCTGGATCATAATCAAATGAATAGAAAAGGTAGTAAGAAGTAAAATATCATTTGTCCCTTCCCTTCCCTTGGTGATCATTTAAATTTAAAAGATTAATTTCGAAAGAATAAGATTATATGTAATTGTCTAATTATATAAAAAATATAGATGTTTTGCTTTGAGCACAGTTCAAACTTTTATCATAAGTTTTCATAAGTTTACATTAAATATTGAAGAACACATGGAGGTATTTTACAAACAAATATTGGAATATGAATTCTTTGTCTAAAGATGGTATACTTGACTTCTTTTCTGATACTGATCTTGTTAATTTGAGAAGTTTTTGTTTCCCTGGTTTAAATGCAGTAGATACTGTTACTCTACCTGAAATTTCACACATTGTCATGTAAAAAATCGTACATTGGAAGATTTATTGTTATACCGAGAATAGTATTTTGAAATCTTGGCATTATGATGACGAATATTGCTAATTTATTCTAAAGGACAAGTTTTCAACAATAACAAGTGATATGTAGGATATTTAATAAGTCATGCTATTTACTGAAATAAAACGAAGAACTGGTTTATTATGAATGTGAAGTATAAGTCCACAAGAAGACGTGTCTCTCCGCCTAAATAAATTATTTTCATTATTCTAATCTTGGAAACCGTCTTTGCATATACAGTTACCCGTAGTTTCCGAGAGAATGAATTTTCGAAATACTCCATAATGACTCAAGAATCAGTCCCTAAAATTGTTCGACATCCAGCAATGAATTCCGCTCAGGCCGATGCTGAGTCCGTCTTGGACTTACTTTAGTGTGAACAAAGCTCATTGCTGAAGACATCAAGATTAAGAACAACAATGAAAATGAAAGTGTTGTTCCAATACTTAGTGTAATCATGTATTTGTAGAGACTTTGTCTCCTGTACATTTACTCTATAGTATTTTTGAAGACTAATTCAGTTAGACTCTCCTTACCATTCGGAGGTTCGAAACTTGGTGTTTATTGCATTACTGAAATTATCATGTGTATAAATGGGATTTTTTTTTCATGAAGCACAGGGATGAGACAAGACGGAAAATTTTCTCCTTTTTTTTCTTCTTTGCTCTACATATTTTGATAATATATGTATAGAAGGTTTTAATGTAATAATTGTATATCAAGCTAACAATTTCTAACAATATCTACACTAATAAGAAAATAATATACATAATAAAACTATTTATCTGATTTGCAGCTTAAATGTGATTTGTTGATATAAAATTCCTTCAATGTATTTTAGCAATTTCGAACCGTCTGGAAGATGACTGAAAGTGTTTTATAACTAAAATATCTTTTGGAAAAAACATCCAATAGAAAATACAATTTCATACAATAGAAAAATATAACAAAATTACAGAAATAACTAACTCTTACATATACTAAGTTCATCTTCCCAACTATAATGGATAATTTATAAGACGTTATCAAACCAGAAGCAAATTGACAGAACAAGCGCAACTTATGCTCTAATGGTTGATATCAAAGTACCAAGAATTAGCTATTGCTCATGATCTACGTACCACTGAAACGTCTTGATTCGTTGTACATCTTTTCTTGACTGGTGGTAGGGATAAGGGGCTGGGCCAAAAAAAATCAGTCAGAGAAAATGCGTTTACATATTTGCATAATTCTTTAAATGTTCGATCGTCTACCCAAAATTAAATTGTATATGTAAAACTGGTTCAATATCCGATTAAAATAAACATACAGATGAAAATGATTTGTTTCTGGTTAAAACTTGTATATAAGGTGGAAAAATTATCCGAGATATTGTATGATTTTATGTACAATATTAAGGAAAATGTAATTAGTTATTTAAATGGATATGTTATATACAACACCAATTTTTTATGAAGTTAATTATAGTGATATTTGGAATATATAAGGTGATCCATATAAAATCTTTTTTGAAATTTTACAAGATCAGTTTATAAAAAAAATGGTTCGCTGCCATAAATGCTACATCTATGGGACAATGTATTCCAAGTTTAAAACAACTATATCTAAAATGAACAAATAAAGGGATATGGAGTAAATGTAAATGGCACAAAATTTCTATAAAAACATGGTATGATTAAGCAAATGTAACAATGCTTTCATTGTATTTTTGAAGTCACCAAGAGCCCTTCAACAAAGAACAAACACGCGTACCTTAGCGCAAGTTTAAGTCGGCCCCTAGCACCGGTTAAAGCGGAACTCACTTGCTAAATGTTGAACAAAGCCACATCCAAATCCTACTTGACTCTCGGTCATTGATGCAGAGTCGTTAACAAACAGATTGGGCAAAGTGCTCTTCCGTTGTCCGATAAAGGGACCAATATGCAATACAACATATAAACGATCATAAGGCACTCATCGAGTGAACCCTTCTTTTTGAAACTCAAAAATATCAGACTCCTTATTTCAAATTCCGGAATTATAATATATCACGTTTCCTTACAAGACTGACTGTTGCCAAGGAACCAGAACAAGGACGAACATGCAAGCTATGTTAATAAGGTCTTGGAGAAGAATTTTACTATGTTTCTTCGTGTAATCGTTATATTGCGAAGGTCAACTAAGTGGCACTGACGCCAAGATTTAAAGCCCATATACCCCAAGCCCACATTCTATGGCTGATTTGTTGTCGAGAAAAAGAAAACTTTGATCGAAAAAAACTAATGGCAAAATACGGAAAATTCGGAATTTCTTTTTCAAAATTAAACTTGAGATTCAAGGTTAACCAAATTTTCACAACGATGCCGATGACGACACCGACGACGACAAAGACGGAGTCTATGCTCGCTATGTCTAACCTTCGCGGCATAAGACGCAGGCGAGTCAAAAAGGGCATTATCATTTTACCGTTATAATGTGGACTAAACTTTCAATAAATTTTGTCTTTCAATATTTTAACAAATTAATCTTTAAAAATATTAATAAAATTAATATTCCTGCTAGTTGAAATTACCTTGAATGAAGAAAAAAGACATGCATCTTCAGGTTGGAAATATCTTCTCAGCTGTCTAGTTTCTAAAATTATTACTGCAAACATATTGCAACAATACTTTTGTTTTTATGTACATGTCCCACTAATTGTTACAACAAATGAACAGCTATATTATAATTATTTCATCTTTCATTCTATTGTTTTAGTACTTATAAAGTAAAATGCTGTAAAATACATACTTCTCATAGCAAAATCAAATTTTTTTTTCAGCTTTGAATGCCAGCAATATTCAGATTCTTTCTTAACAAAATATCCAGTATTATTCTGGATCATACTAGAAATTCAGATATAGGATATAAATAGGATTCAGAATCATACCAGTATAAGTCAGAATATCTCAATATGTTCTAGGAGAAATTTGAATTCCAATTTATACTTGATTAAATCTAGTACAAATCAGAATTCTAATTTGTTCCAGTAGAAATTAGAATTCCAATTTGTACTAAGAGGATTCCGGATCCTACTGGATTCCAATTTGTACTGTAACATATATATTGTATGCTGGAACGCCCATAAAAATGTATATGATTTATAGATTGATTGTTATAAGGAAGACAGAATTTTGAAATATTGGTATTATGGTGACAAATAATTTCAAATAAATTAATAAATTAATAAACTGACAAATAAATTTTTCTAAATTTTGTTGAAATCTAAGGAGTATCTCCCTCTTGCAAAGCTCTGTCCTTAGCTGATTTCGGCTTAACATTTAGATAATATTGGTTATTTGTTCTCTCTCAGTTTTTAAACATCTTTGAGTGTATGGTCCTCCAAACATTTAGATTTTTCTGCACTGAAGAGACATAAGTTGTCGAAATGCGCATATGCAGAATTTAAAATTCACAGTTACTTCGGTATTTAGTCATTTGTTACCCCTGGGTTGATGCCACTGCTGGTGGACTGTTAGTCCCCGAGGGTATTCACTAGCCCAGTAGTCAGTACGTCGGTGCTGACCCGAAAACCGATACTATTTGGAACCTTACAATATCTAAATTTTTGTAGATTTTGTTGAAAACTAAAGAGTATCTCCCTCTTGCAAAGCTCTGTCCTTAGCTGATTTCGGCTTAACATTTAGATCATATTGGTTATTTGTTCTCTCTCAGTTTTTAAACATCTTTTAGTGTATGGTTTTCCAAACATTTAGATTTTATCTGCACTGAAGAGACATAAGTTGTCGAAATGCGCATATGCAGAATTTAAAATTCACAGTAACTTCGGTATTTAGTCATTTCCTAATATATTCCAAATAAATAACTTTTTTCAACAAGAACACGTTATCTGTAGAATATTTAATAAGTCTCGCTATTTACTGAAATAAAACAGAGAACTGGTTTATTATGAATACGAAGTAAATGTACACAAGAAGACGTGTCTCTCCGCCTGGATAAATTATTGTCATTATTCTAATTCCAAAAACCGTCTTTGCATATATAACTACTCTTAATGAAATTTTGCAAAACTCCTTAATGACTCTCAAGAACCAGTCCCGCATCCATAACCAGTAAAGACGTGGATGTAGAGTTGTTTGACATCCAGCAATGAATTCCGCTCAGGCCGATGCTGAGTCCGTCTTGGACTTACTTTACTGTGAACAAAGCTCATTGTTGAAGGCATCAGGAGCAAGAACATCAATGAAAATGTTGTTCCATTGCTTGGTTTAAGGAAGTTCGCTGGTCAATTTTACAATAACAAGGATTCCGAATAAATGTGATTTTCTGTTAGAAAATTGTAAGAGAAGTAATTTAAGCCAAAAAAATTGATAGAGTACCGATGTAATTATGTAGATCCAAGTGTATGAAAAAATGGCGGGAAACTGAACTCCTCTGCATTTTTCATAGGTTTAACAGGAGGACTGTTTATCCAATAATGAATGTGACAAAATAACACCAACTGAATAAAATTTTTGTTAGAATGTTCCATATGGTGTATAGAATAAAAAGGAACCAGAACAATGAAGAACATGCAAGCTATGTTAATAAGGTCTTGGAGAAGAATTTTACTATGTTTCTTTGTGTACTCGTTATATTGCGAAGGTTAACTCAGTCACTGAAGTCAAGATTTAAAGCTCATATACCCCAAGTCCACATTCTATGGCTGATCTGTTGTTGAGAAAGACAACATTGTGTGCAATTGTCATATTTCCCCATTTGATATGTACATAATGTAGTCTTTTATTAAGTTGATGATAAAAGAACGAAAGAGTTGATTTAAAATATTCAGTGAAAGTTTTGCCACAACCTTGACGCTTGTAATGTCTTTTGAGTGAACATATAAGCAAGTATGTTTATATTCCAAGGTATTATACAA
>MJUU01073935.1:9182-23876 GCA_002080025.1 Modiolus philippinarum
CACAAACGAGACACATTCATAACATTTAGTAAGGCTACAGAGAGGAACTGTATCATTTTTTTTTTTATTGGTATGGGTATGCACACAAAGTAAATTAAACTTTGCATAATCTTCAAAGTGATGAAGGAGGCAATTACACGACAGAAGCAGAAGCAATTCATTGAAGGGAGTGACACATCGAGAGGCAAATTTCAGTTAAATTAGGGAATTGCCACACTTAAGTTTTAAAATAATCTAATGTTTGTCTGCTACATTTTGCGTGCAATATCATGGAATACTTCTCCGTTACTGTTTATGAATAAATAGGTGATTTGCCAATTTACTTTGTGTGCATACTTAAAATAAGAATGACATCACAAACGAGACACATTCATAACATTTAGTAAGGCTACAGAGAGGAACTGTATCATTTTTTTTTTATTGGTATTGCTCTAGGTCAGGGACTATATTATATATTACACAGTCTGTAAGTGACCTAATATGGTATATACACGGTCAGTAAATTTTATATTGGGCGAGAGCGTAGCTCGAGCCCAATATTCAATTTACTGACCGTGTATATACCATATTAGGTCACTTACATACTGTGTAATGTTTATATCCTGTCGAGAGTCCAGTAAATTGTCAAAAAAACCTATTTAAAAACGTACAGTGACGCCGGGTAATGGCGGTCACTGACGGTATATTAATCAGTCACTCGATATGGAATATACACGGTCGGCACGTGACGTCGTTTGACCAATCGACGTCTCAGGAATTTACTAGAGGCAGGATATATAGCTATATATAGTCCCTGTCTAGGTGCAATCTGGGTATGCACACAAAGTAAATTAAACATTGCATAATCTTCAAAGTGATGAAGGAGGCAATTACACGACAGAAGCAGAAGCAATTCATTGAAGGGAGTGACACATCGAGAGGCAAATTTCAGTTAAATTAGGGAATTGCCACACTTAAGTTTTAAAATAATCTAATGTTTGTCTGCTACATTTTGCGTGCAATATCATGGAATACTTCTCCGTTACTGTTTATGAATAAATAGGTGATTTGCCAATTACCAACTTAGTTTCTTTCAAATGTTCATTTAAAGGGGAGTAACTTGATTTATTTCTATTCAAGACAACATGACACCCAACAAATTTTGGATTTACCAAAGAAACTCTTATAAAATGGGCTCCCAGGTATATAAAATCTATTGAAATATAGAATAAAACAAACAGATATATTAAAGGTTTAGAGAAAATAATTTGTATGTATTTGGTAAGCATATGTTGAAAATGGCTGAGTCGGGGGCTGAGTTTGTCAGGTCTAGAGTTGTTTCCCTTTACATAAGTGTGTAAGACATGAAGTAAAATTTGTGACTTCTGTTTAAATTGGCAAATGGACTTATTGTGGTTGACCTGTGGTCCTGAACATTAAATTAATATTGTGAAGTTGAAAAATCTACATTGTGATTTCAAAATTTTCCAGCAAAATTCATTATCTGTAAAATTGTATATTGGTTTACATCTTTCTGAGGTATAAACATAAAGCTACCAAATTTAATGTCAGTTAAGTAATCTGTAGGCAAAAGTTACAGCCTGAAATCATTTTGTTTTATATCTACTGTTCTATGTCAGGTCTGCCTACTGCTAAAAACTTGGTTTCAGGAACCTTCACGTGAAAGATATTTGAGAGCAATGCATCAGTTGCTACCAGTATAAACAAATTCTACATATATAGACATTCTTGATGCCTTTATTAAAAGGTTTGCTTATATTATAATGAGCAAAAATCTACCCTTAAGTTCTGTTATGTTCCAAAGATGATTTTGTTTTAGACTCGATTGGCTATACCCAGGTTGAGCTTTTACCATCACTTTGCTTCAAATTTGTTCTCCGTCCAGCTTTAACTTTTCATTCAAAAATCTTCTCTGAAACAAATGGGTCAGTTGGAACCAAACTTTTCTGCATTAGTCATTTGTTGGTTTTATGTTTGCACTTTACGAAAGATGGCTGCCAGTTGGGAACATGGTCACACTATGAACCCTTTTGAAAAACACATTCATACATCTTCCCTGAAACTATTGGCCAATAGGAACCAAACTTGAATGCAAAAGTATTCGGGGTGGGGGGGGTTGTGTTCCCTGTAAATGGATGATTTGCAGGTTTACATTCCAAGATTGTTGTCAGCCTATGCTTATAACAGTTTTTTATTTAACCCTACAAAATTAATTTTAAAGGGCTTCTCTGAAACTCTTGGACCAATTGGAACCAGTTTTTATCACAACAGGAGGTTCTTTGTAATAGGTATTTTTCAGGTTCCAGTTTGGAACATACAATGTACTTATGTAGTTTAATAGTAGTGAATATTTGGGAAATCTTCTCAGGATCTTCTTGAGATCTGAAACTATTTCATTTTAATTCATATTTGATAAATGATTTAGTATTTAGAAGAAGAAGAAGAAGAATGTAAATTTATTTAAGTGAAGCACAAATAATGATCTTATCACAGACAAAAGTAATTGGCTTTTGGGTCTTTTTTGTGGCAAAGTGAGTATAACACTCTTTCAGCCTCTTGTATGTTTTAAATATGTAATAATGCTGATAAGGTTTCTTTTTTACAATGAAAGGATATGAAGTAAATGCACATTAGACAAAGTCTCCACAAATACATGATTAAAACAAGCAATGGAATAACTCTTTTGTTGTTGTTCTTCACCTTGAAGTCAAGTCACTATTAGACCTTCAACATTGAGCGAGGCTTATATCTCATAGTAAGTTCAAGACAGCCCCTAGCACCCGTTTGAGTGGAATTCATTGCAAAATGCCAGGAAACGCCACATCCATGTATCTTCCCCTCTGTTCATGGCTGCAGGGTTGTCAACAAACATAAAATTAAATGGCAAAGTGTTCTAACAACTGCTGTCATCCGTTGCCTGACAAAAAGACTCATAAAATAGAATTACAACATACAAACAACCATAGGGCACTCATCAAGTCAATTGCAAGAAAACTTGGTGTAATAAAACAATGAGATGTGGTCACTATAAACAGAATGGTCAAAACAATATCTGGAAAAAATACAAAAAAAAAAATCAAAAAAATCCAAAATTTGAAAGTATGATAGTGTATCTGTGTGAGACATTCTCTCAAGCATGTCAAGAACAAGTACACCATAACTGAAATGTATAGAGAGCATATATCTCTCTCATGGGGAATCTTTTTACACACTCCACACTGCAAGAGACAAACTCCAGTCTTAAATTTACAATGAAAGGATATGGAGTTAATGCACATGATGCAAAGTCTCTACTAATATATAAATAAAACAAGCACTGGAACAATGGTTTGTTTTTCTTCACCTTGAAGTCGTCATGAGGCCTTCAACAATGAGCTAGGCTCATACCTCATACATGTAGTAAGTTCAAGACGGCCCTAGCACCGGTTTGAGCGGAATTAAATGCTAAATGTCGAGCAACGGTACATCCATGAATCTTCTCCTTTGTTCATGGCTGTGGGGTTGTCAACAAACATAAAATTAACTGGTTTACTTGTCTGGATAATTTGAATAATAATACTTGCATATCTGAATGTTAAACAGTCTTTGGATTTACTTGCTAAGTTAGCCTGTAGTTTCTTTTGGTGGTCCCTTATAAAAATGTTTGGCAAGTCGGCACCTCACCCAAGTTCTCTGTGAGCATGGAACTTAATTTAAAATTAGACTCTAATACTCAAAGATCTTCACTCCTGAAACTACTTAGTCAATTTGAACCAAACTTGGTCACAATGCCTTAGTTAATCCCCTTTGAAAAATGTGCCTGGAAACGCCACATTGCATCCAAGGTAGCATTCAAAGACACAAAGCCAGTTGCAACCAAACTTGATCATGCAATAGTCCTTGGTTTCCCCTTTGAAAAATATGTCTGGTATGTCTGCACCACATCCAAGATGGCTTCAAGAAGAGAACATAGCTTAACATTGGTCATTATGGAAACATATTCAAAGTTCTCCTTTGAAAATACTTGGCCAATTGGAACAAAACTTTGGCAAAATGATCCATAGATGATCCCTGTCTGTAGGTATTAATCCCATCCAACATAGCTGCCAGTGAGCTCGAGGAACATAGTTAACTTTGGTTTTTGTCCATATTTGTGTGATTTCTTTTTTTCACTTTTTTCTCAATTGGGGATAAGTATGCATTGCCATGTTATTTGAATTTTTGATTTTAGAATTTCCCCTTTTCTCCATTTTGGCTTCAGTCATGTCAGTATTGGTTTGCCGATGTGTTTGAATGAAAGTGTTGCAGGAAAGGTTTAAAAACAAATGTAAAATGTAACAATTTGTCAAAAAAGAACAAAAAGGAAACCTTCCTCCTGAAATAAAAAAAAACAGCAATATATACATATAAGAATTTGATACAATGCATATTTTCTTTATTAACTGTTTTCAGCAGGTGGGATATGTCCCTGATAAGCTAAAGAAAGCAGAAAAGAGAATTCGTGCACAGTCGTACGATACAGAAGCATGGAGCGTGTTAATAAGAGATTCTCAGGTAAGTTGTTGGTTTTTAAAAGCTTTAGCTGCTGCTGGAATAAATACTTTGAGAGTTTTTGTCATCACCTTGAATATATTGAAATGCAAATCTTGTGATAAAGAGTATAGACTTATGGCGGATTTCCCAGATGATTAACGTATTTTATTTGCAATTCTTCAATGAACATACCAATATTCCTCTAGTAACACCTATAAAACTCCTTCTAAACTCCTGTCTTTTGTCTTCTAATCAATTACTCAACTTTCTATAGAATTCTATTGTATACCAATTTGTACTGCCTGAAGGGGTTTACCTTGATACTCCAGTGATGACAAATTGGTATACAATTGAATGCTATAGAAAGTTGATTAATGATAAGAAGACAAAAGACAGGAGTTTAGAAGGAGTTTTATAGGTGTTACTAGAGGAATATTGGTATGTGCATTGAAGAATTGCAAATAAGATATGTTAATCATCTGGGAAATCCGCCATAAGATGAATAGCAAACAATTGCAGACTTGCCATGAATAAGCAGTAACGGATTCGTCTTGAGGTTTAAAATTTGTTTCATGTACATGCATTTCATATCGCATGAATTTTGAGTCATATTAAGACACTTATTGATTTATGATTGATATTTTATGTATATAACAATGTATAAAGCAAAAAAAAATTATATTCATGTACAAGGTTTATAAAGTTGACTGAAAATATTAATTAACTTTTGAATGATGAAGTTTTTTTTATGTTTTAGATGAAACCCATCGAGACTGCAAGACCAGTTTACGAACAGTTAGTACAGCAATTTCCTACATCTGGAAAATATTGGAGGATATACATAGAGCAAGAGGTTATTTATAATTCTGTTTTACATGGTGTTACATGATCCTTTCTTTAAATATACATTTTGTACTTGAGGTCCATAAATGTGACCTTAATCAATAGCAATAACTGAAGAATGCAACTTGTGGTATGTAAAAAAAAAACTTTTTGATGAAGGGATTTCAGGTATATTGGATGACTTTCTGATATGATATGAAACCAAATGAGTATCATGTGACATCATGTATAGGTACATGGTATAGTAACTGATATTTGTTACTATTTATTATAAATGATTTACAATACCATTAAGAGTTTTTCTTGTTTCTGTGTTGTTGACTTATTTTCTTGTGAATGTGATTGAATGAATGAAATGTATGAGAGTGAATTAAAATCCCTTTATGAATGCTATGTACAAATGACAAAAGAACTTACTAGTATATAAAAATTGCTGATGTTTTAAAAGTTATCCCAAATGAAACTGACCCAACAACTATTAAAATCAATAAATTTTGTATATATTGACTCATCAAATCTTATTACCCGGCGATTAATTTATCGAAAAAATTGTAAGCAGCACAAATTTATTTACTTCTCGGATTAAATGGAGCTCAGGGCTGTTCCAGAAAAATTGACATGGGGGGGGGGGGGGGGGGGGGGGGGNCCCCCCGCCACCCATAGAATTCTTCCCCATAAGTACAATACAAAAGGATGCAGAAAACACAACCACCCACAGCAATTTATATGAAGTGCCTTCAAAGGGTCCCAGACCAACTTTTCTGGAACAGCCCTCAACAAAGCTCAAATTTGTGGCTACTGCTATTCATCAAATATAACAAGTTTCCATTTAGTGCAGATTAATGCATAGTAGTATTTAAAATGCAGTAAGCTGCATTGATCTTTTAACATATTATAAAATATAACTTTTTATCGGTGACATCACCATGTATTCCATAGAAAAAGTTCAAAGATGTTGCAATAAAGAAAATTCATGCTAAGTTAAAAACGTTCTTTTCTCCAGCAAGTCACATTTTTCACCAAAAAACTACCTCAAATTCTGTTTGTTATTGTTGCATATTATAGTAAGTAATAGTACTTTGAATTGACATTAAGTGATTAAGAATTTAGCACTAAATGCTTAAAACGCTCTCCATAGGCAGTCATTTTTCTCATTTGTAAATGAGGGAGAATTCAGGATACATCCACATTCTGCCAGCTTAAACGAGACTTAAGTATGGAACATGTTGAAGGCCATGACAAGTAAAAAGCATTCGTAAAAAGTATAACTAAATATTAGGAACATATATATAATAGAAATTTTTAAATATTTTCCAAGTCCCTTATTAATACAATAGAACAACAGGGGTCTTCTCATCTTAACAATGTCACTTTGTGTAAAAGCAACAACTTCAAAAGTTAAAACACATTCAGTCATGTCGTACAAGTCGAACCAACCACTCAAAGTGGAGAGGTATTATGTGATACCCTCAATAGTTTGCCTAGTCATCTGTTTGCAATCTTTCTGTTTCCTAAAGCTTTTCAATCTATAACTTGTGAAAGAATAAACATACTACTATCTTCAAACTTGGTATCATTTTGTCAACCATAAAACTTAGTCAAGCTTGATTTTCGGTTCAAAGGTCTTCATGTTTCTTGGGTTAACTATTAATCCTTGATGCTTTGAAATTTTGGAGTTATAATTTGTCATTTGGTGTTTACGGCCAAATGTATCAATTTCTTGTACGCAGTTTATTTTAAGCTCCCTAACCAGCTAAAATTCGATTATTTGATCACTGAGAAGTTGATGTGTATGTGTCAGTGGTACAAGTTGTATGAATGAATGTCATGTATAACAAATGATACATTATCAGAAAATTTTTATTTCAGTCATGAATATTTTATATTTGTATCTTTAAAGTGTAATTAATAATATTTACATAATTGTGGTAATGTTTGAGTAAACAAATAAACATTACCAATCATAGAATATAATGGTTGTTCTTATGATTCTGTTTTATATGATTAAAAAGAGAAAATTTCACATCTGATTTAGATGTAGGATTGAATAGGGTTAATTTTTTATTCAAAATATATTGAAGATTAATTTATGGTCAATATTGTCAACAAAGCATGTGCTGAAGTTTTCTCAAAAAACCACATAGTGCATAGATTTACACCGAGGACAAGAGTCTTCATTTGGTGCCATTGTTATTTGATATCCAATACAAATAAGGAGAGCCAAAAGGAACTCTTGTTACATCTGTGTATATAGATGAAACTATTGGTAAATGATGGATGAATATATAATGCTTGACACATTGTGTTGTATCATTATGGACACAAGTTTCACAATACCAAAGATAAGTGTTTTAGATGCTGGAAAGGTTTGTTTGGGATGAAAGATCCTTTTTTGCACAAAAATGGTTATTTTTTTGTGCTTTGGTTTAGATGTTGAAATATAAGGATCATCATTTCATACACTGCAGGCAGACAGAGCTGCAACATCCAAATTTGTTAGTGTTTGAATATATACTACAATGTTGTCAGTGTACATAAGATCAGATAAAATTCCAACTGTTAACACAAGCACGCTAAATATAACTTAACCTTGTTCCATTGGTATAAGTAAGGATGTCGGAATAAATGCACTTGTGGAATCCAATTTCTGTTAAATTTTCACTGTTGTTGAAATGAATGGGACATTGATTGTTTTACATGGTTAAGTGGTTGATTGTATTTACATAGTTAAGTGGTAGGGCCAGTCTTAAACTATTGTTTCCCCATAAATGTAAGGATAGTAAGGTATGGAATTTTTATTCAAAGAAAGTAATTTTACAACAAATGCCAACCAGGAATAATAATTTCCCTTCAGATGTTGAAATAAATATTTTAGGTAACAGTGATTTTTCTGCATAGGACAGGTTTATTGGAACCAACGATATTACATCTTAGGCCTGGAATATTTGATTTTTCACAGTTCAGTTATTTTTTACAGTTCAGGAAATTTATCTGGAATAATTTTAATTCTTTATATAGAATAATTAAATACTGAAGCTACAAAATGTATGGTGCTGCAAAAGTAGTTTCTTTCAGTGACCATTTCAACAACTTTTGTCTTAGAGTATTGTCCAATCTTATTAAAATTACATCCACCAATTGTTCCTTACACTCAATGTAGTGAGTGTAAGGAACAATTGGTAGATCTTATTATAATTAGATTGAGTTTCGTCCTTCTGTTTGTTTGTCTGTGTGTATCAGCTAGTTACTTTTGAACCCTTATTGGAATAATCAATGGACTGTCATGAATCCTTACAGAGAAACAACAATGTAGTTATTTCATTCAATATTCTAAGAGAGCACTTTCAAACAGCAGTATGTTTGTAGGACAGAAAAGTGGACATACATAATTGATTAATTTTCTTATATATTCCCAAGAATTTGACCATTTGTTCCCATGATGTGGATTCACAGTTTTTCATGAAAGTTTGTCAACTTGGAATTTTATACAGAGATGTGTTTTAGTAATTTACCTTTCCAGGAGAGATGACAAAGCACTAAGATTTTCATTGACAGTGGGTATAATCCATTGTACCAGGTGAGCATTGCCATCACTTAGTGTCCATCATCAGGTGAGCATTGCAGCCACCTAGTGTTTACATTAGGTGAGCATTGCCGTCACCTAGTGTCCATCATCAGGTGAGCATTGCGGCCACCTAGTGTCCATCATCAGGTGAGCATTGCGGCCACCTAGTGTCCATCATCAGGTGAGCATTGCCGTCACAATGTCCATCTACACACACACCTGTCTACTTCTTCTGAAACAACAAAGTCAGTTTTCCAACAATAGTCGCTTTTAAACATTGTCATGTCAGTCTCTTTAAAGAAGCTTCCAGCATGGAAAATTGCTTTACATTAGACCCTTTTGGAACTTTTAGACCTCTTAAATTGTGTAATCAGTTGGATGAAGAAATGGTCATTAAAGTCTGTAGATATTGTGTCTTCCCGCTGGCACTCTGATCTGATACATCAGAGATGCCTGGTAGTAGGAATCATAGTTCAGCATTGAACCTATAAGAAAAGAATTTTTCTTCTGAAATTAATAATTCAACTGGAAAAACAATCGTCCCTTTGATCCTTGATGGGTCACATGTATTATGGATATTGATGTCTGAGTGTCATCTATTTCGTATGTCACACTAACTTGGCAACCCTTCAGTGATGTGTTTGTCAGTTCTTTTCAAACTTTGTAGAGTTATTTCATATGATGGTTCTTTTGGCAAAGTTTTGGTATAATCTTCCATCAGTTATGGAACTTTGAGATAGTCTTTCACTTTCAAAATTGACAACCTTTTGGTAAATCATTTCAAGCTAAGGACAGCTATTAATGGGTATTATGGTGTCATACAGTACAGCCAGACTCTTACCATGATAAATCACCGTGATAGACGTATCACTCTGCTTAGTGAAATGTGTATATTTTATTTCCTGTTTGATCTATCAACATGCTTTCTTTTGCATTTAGAGTGATGCATTCTACCACTTGATCTACAAAAGAAATAATGTGGATAGATCAATCAGGAAAAAAGATATATTCATCTAAAAATTAGAGTGATATGTCTATCGCAGTGATTTATCATGGTAAGTCTCTGGCTGTACTGTATTTTTCACCTTTTTTTAGCAAAATTTTTATATTTCATGAAGGAGTAATTGAAGTTTAATTGTCAATTTAATTTTCCTGTGATCTGTCCAACTTGACAAACCTTGGTGAATTTTTAGATTCAAATTTCCTAGTGTTAAACGGATATGCTATTCTAATGATCTGTATACATGATGGTAAAATTTTGATCCCCTTACTCAACAGAGATGAGGAGGAGATATATAGGGTTTGTTTAGTTTGTTGTTTAATAACGTCCATGTATCTTTTTAATGGATAAGCTTTTTTATGCATTGAGGTTGGTATATTTATGTAGGTAGATAACCTACATTTCATGTATCAGTGTTTCATGTTAAATTTTTTGTATTAAAGGGTCCATATCTCAGATGCTTCAACTCTTAGAGGAGTAACATTTTATCTGTAAAAATGTTTCTTGTATAGTAATGGAGCTCTAGATAAAAATTAAGCCACCTTGACCTACATCTTATGCATGAGTGACCTAAGTTAAAGTCTGTTGTTAGAGTCCAAAATTTCAGAAACTACAGCATTTAGTATTATTTTGTCAGCAGATGCATTTGGATTAGGTATTAGGCTTATGAAAAAGATATGTTGACTTACATTTCATGCATGATGGTGCCCCCGCTTCATATGTTGTCCTCAGACAAATGGCTTCAGACTTTGAAGGGTAGTAAGATTATCTTGGGATTTGTGTCCCTTATGGCAAAATTTATTCCTGTCTAAATCTTGATGTTGAATGAGGGTCTTCAACAAGAGATGAACAATAAGAGATGAATAATGAAACTTTTATCTAGATAATGGTTCGATCATTACAAAAATAGCACACCGTTCTCTGGCAGGAAAGGTAGGTTTTTATATGAAATGGAAATTGTGAGCCTGCATATTCCACAATGAGAAACCAGGACACATTTTGTAATTGTTTATATGCAAATACATCTTGTTTGCTTTTTAGCTCACCTGACCCTGAAGTGTCATGTGAGCTATTGGCATCACTTGGCATCTGTAGTCCGTCCAAGGTAAGCTTTTTTTTCAAAATGATCATCTCCTCTGAAACCACAGAGTCAATTTTAACCAAACTTGGCCTGAGTCTTAACCAGGGTATGTTTCAAAATTGTATTCGTGGAGTCTTAAAAAAAACAAACTACATGGCTGCCATTACGAAAAATAGCACATAGGGGTAAATTGTTGTTTTTGGCAAATAACTCAAAACTGGTTATAAATATAAAAAAATCTGATGGGATAAAAGTGTTAAGCCTGATAAGATCTACGTTCAGTGCAATTTTGAAGAAAATCTATCCCATTTTGGAGTTTATGCCCTTTTTTCCGAAAAATTATCAAAATTGAAATACATTTAATTTTTTGTCAATAAAAAACTATAACAGTCATCATAGAGGTCAACTTTAAATTGCAAAAATGTTCAACATATCAAGATCTACCCACTTGGAAGTTTGAAGAAAATTTGAATACCCATACAGGAGTTATTGCCCTTTATTGGGCTTATCTTTGCAGTTTTATACATTTTGCTTTGTATTTCAACAGTTTGAGATGGAGGCTTAGTTTTAAATGCAAAAATGTTCAACATGTCAAGGACAACATTTCATCTTCATGATGGAGGATGTGTGATGTCCTGCACCTCATCTAAAATGGCTGTCAGTTAGTTATTGGACCCTGTGGGAAAACACATTTAAAGATCTTCTCCTCAGAAACAACCTGACTAATTGGAACCATACTTGGTCACAATTGCCCTTAGTTGGGCCTTTTTGAAAAATGATTTGACAAGTCCTTATCAGATCCAAGATGACCGCCTGCGATGAGCATATTTATACCCCCTGCAAACAAAGTTTGGGTGGGTATATAGGAATCACTCTGTCTGTCCACACTTCTGTTAAGCGCAACTCCTCTTAAACCACTTAAAGGTTTTTGATGAAACTTTACACAAAGGAAGGACACTATATGGAGATGTGCTGGAAGGGATATAAGTATTGTCTGAAACCAGGAAGGGGAGATAATTCGATAGTGACTTTTTGTTGATTCCAGATATATAGGTTACCTCGTAAGCGCAACTCCTCTTAAACCACTTGAAGGATTTTAATTAAACTTTACACAAAAGAGGGACACTATATGGAGATTTGCATGAAGGAATATAATTATTGTCAGAAACCAGAAAGGGGAGTTAATTGACATTGACTTTTCCTTGATTCCATATGTATGGGTTACCTCATAAGCGCAACTCCTCTTAAACCACTTGAAGGATTTTGATGAAACTTTACACAAAGGAAGGAGACTATATGGAAATGTGCATGAAGGAATATAATTATTGTCCGAAACCAGGAAGGGGAGATAATTTGACTTTGACTTTTCGTTGATTCCCTATGTATGGGTTACCTCGTAAGCGCAAATCCTTTTAAACTACATGTAGGAAGGGGAGATAATTGACATTAACTTTTCATTGATTCCCTATGTATGGGTTACCTCGTAAGCGCAACTCCTCTTAAACCACTGAAAGGATTTTGATGAAAATTTACACAAAGGAAGAACACTATATGTAGATGTGCATGGAGGAATATAATTATTGTTGGAAAGCAGGAAGGGGAGATAATTTGACTTTGAATTTTCATTGATTCCATATGTATGGGTTATCTTGTAAGCTCAACCCTTCTTAAACCACTGGAAGGATTTTGATGAAACTTAACACATAAGGAGAACAATGTATGGAGATGTGCATGAAGGAATATAATTATTGCCCGTAACCAGGAAGGGGAGATAATTTGACCATGACTTTTAGTTGATTTCTTATGTATGGGTAACCTCGAAAGCACAACTCCTCTGAAATCACTTGAAGGATTTTAATGAGAGGGATACTATATGTAGATGTGTATGAAGGAATGTAATTATTGTACAAAACCAGGAAAGGGGGAGGGGGGTAATTTGACTTTTCGTTGATTCCTTCTGCAATGATCTTTTTTTTCAAAGAAATAATTTAAAGCCTAGATATTGTGAAATCGAACTCTTTGTGAGACACACTTTTTTCATTGTAATCCTTTTGAAAAGTTGTTTTCAAAATTTCTCTAATGCTTATGATTTTTGTGTAAAATGTCACATGAATTTTATATTTGTCTGATTTCGAGAGTATTTTCATTGGAACCCTTGTGAAAAGTTCTTTCTTGAAGATTATATCATTGTGTCCATACTTGTATTGTGTCCATGCTTGTACTGTGTCCACATTTGTATTGTGTCCATAGCAACTTAAATTTACACTTACCATATCGATTCAGGGTTTAATGAGCGGGGGGTATATTTGGCTGCCATTTGGCGACAGCTCTTGTTTAATATTGGAGTCTATGGGAAAACGAATTCAAACATCTCCTTTGAAACTACCTGACCAATTGGAATTATTTTTATACCCCCTGCAAACAAAGTTTGGGAAGATAATTTGTCTTTTAAATATTTTTTGGAAAGGATGGGTGGGGAGGGGGACGAATCTTGTCAGTGCAACATGCAACGAATTATCTCCTCTTCAAAATGAAATTACCTGATCAATTGGAATTATTTTTATACCCCCTGCAAACAAAGATTGTGGGGGGGGGGGTATATAGGAATCACCCTGTCCATCTGTCTGTCTGTCTGTCCGTCCATGTACCTTGTCAGCACATGTTCTCCTAAACGGCTGCTTGGATTTTGATGAAATGTTACACAGGTGTAGTACACCACCTGAAGATGTGCATGAAGTTATATGGTTGCTGCCCGAAATTTTGAAGGGGAGATAATTTGTCTGAATATTTCCAGGAAAAAGGGTGGGGATGAACCTTGTCAGCGCATGTTCTCCTAAATGGCAGCTTGGATTTTGATGAAATGTAATACAGTTGTAGTACACTACCTGAAGATAAGAAATATGGTTACTGCCCAAATTTTTGAAGGGGAGATAATTCTTCTTTGAATATTTAATTGAAAAAAGGGGGACGAACCTTGTCAGCACATGTTCTCCTAAACGGCTGCTTGGATTTTGATGAAATGTTACACAGGTGTAGTACACCACCTGATGATGTGCATGAAGCTATATGGTTACTGTCCAAATTTTGAAGGGGAGATAATTTTTCTTTGAATATTTTCTGGAAAAAAAAAGGGGGGGGGGACAAACCTTTTCAGTGCATGTTCTTAATGGCAGCCTGGATTTTGATGCAATGTTACACAGTTGTAGTACACCACCTGAAGATGTGCATGAAGTAATATGGTTGCTGTCCAAAGTTTTGAAGGGGAGATAATTCGTCTGAGTATTTTTGGAAAAATGGAGGGGGGGTATATCATTTTGTCCATACTTGTATTGTGTCCACATACACTTAAATTTACACATGCCATATTGATTCAGGGTTTGATTAGAGGGGGGTATTAATGGCTGCCATTTGGCGACAGCATTTGTTTATCACAATAGTGTATGTGTGGTCTACTTTCAAAAATTTGTCCAACAAGCCAGCACCTTATCCAAAATATCTGCCCTTAGGGAACTTCATTCAAAGTTGGACCCTATAACGGGAAAATGCATTCAAAGATTTTCTCCTCTGAAACTATTTGGACAATTGTAACCAAACTTGGTCACAACTGTCTTTCGTTGGCTGTCTTTGAAAATTATGTAAGGCAAGTCCTCGTTATATCCAAGAAGGCCACCATCCAGGAGCATAGTTATACCC
>MJUU01073935.1:24505-45309 GCA_002080025.1 Modiolus philippinarum
TGTAGTACACCACCTGAAGATGTGCATGAAGTTATATGGTTGCTGCCAAAAATTTTGAAGGGGAGATAATTTGCCTGAATATTTCCAGGAAAAAGGGTGGGGACGAACCTTGTCAGCGCATGTTCTCCTAAATGGCAGCTTGGATTTTGATGAAATGTAATACAGTTGTAGTACACTACCTGAAGATAAGTAATGTGGTTACTGCCCGAATATTTGAAGGGGAGATAATTCGTCTTTGAATATTTAATTGAAAAAAGGGGGACGAACCTTGTCGGCACATGTTATCCTAAACTGTTGCTTGGGTTTTGATGAAATGTTACACAGGTGTAGTACACCACCTGATGATGTGCATGAAGTTATATGGTTACTGTCCAAATTTTGAAGGGGAGATAATTTTTCTTTGAATATTTTCTGGAAAAAAAGGGGGGAACAAACCTTTTCAGTGCATGTTCTCCTTAATGGCAGCCTGGATTTTGATGAAATGTTACACAGTTGTAGTACACCACCTGAAGATGTGCATGAAGTAATATGGTTGCTGTCCAAAGTTTTGAAGGGGAGATAATTCGTCTGAGTATTTCTGGAAAAATGGGGGGGTATATCATTTTGTCCATACTTGTATTGTGTCCACACACACTTAAATTTACACATGCCATATTGATTCAGGGTTTGATTAGAGGGGGTATTAATGGCTGCCATTTGGCGACAGCATTTGTTTATCACAATAGTGTATTGGTGGTCAACTTTCAAAAATTTGTCCAACAAGCCAGCACCTTATCCAAAATATCTGCCCTTGGGGAACTTCATTCAAAGTTGGACCCTATAACGGGAAAATGCATTTAAAGATTTTCTCCTCTGAAACTATTTGGACAATTGTAACCAAGCTTGGTCACAACTGTCTTTCGTTGGCTTTCTTTGAAAATTATGTAAGGCAAGTCCTCGTTATATCCAAGAAGGCCACCATCCAGGAGCATAGTTATACCCCCTGCAAACAAAGTTTAGCGTGTATATAGGAATCACCTGTCTGTCTTGTCCGTCCATGTACCTCGTCAGCGCATGTTCTCCTAAATGGCTGCTTGAATTTTGATGCAATTTTACACAGATGCAGTACACCATCTGAAGATGTGCATGAAGTAATATGGTTGCTGCCCGAAATTTTGAAGGGGAGATAATACGTCTTTGAATATTTTCTGGAAAAAGGGGGGGGGGGGGCAAAACTTGTCAGCGCAGGATCTAAACGGCTGCTTGGAATTTGATGAAATGTTACACAGTTAAAGTACACCATCTGAAGATGTGCATGAAGTTATATAGTTGGTGCCCGAAATTTTTGAAGGGGGAGATAATTCGTCTTTGAATATTTTCTTGAAAAAGGGGGAACGACCTTTGTCAAAGCACCTTCTCCTAAACGGATGATTGGATTTTGATGAAATCTTATAGTTGTAGTACACCACCTGAAGATGTGCATGAAATAATATGGTTTCTGTCTGAAATTTTGAAACGGAGATAATTTGTCTTTTAATTTCAGGAAAAAATGGGGAGGTATATTATTTTGTATATACTTGTATGGTGTCTACATTTGTACTGTGTCCACAACTGTATTGTGTCCACACACACTTAAATTTACATTTGCCATATTCAGGGTTCAATTAGCAGGGGGTATGCCTGGCTGCCAATCGGCGACAGCTGTAGTTTAGAATTGGACCCAATGGAAAAGTATTCAGAGATCTTTTCCTGTGAAGTGTGTGTGTGGGAAGGGGGGGTGTCTGAACCTTGTCCAAGATGGTTGCCAATATGAACTTAGTTTAACATTGAATCCTATGGAAAACAAATTCAAAAATCTTTTCTTATGAAACTACTTTTCTTTTAACCAGATTTTGTCACAATTTGTTAGCCCTCTTTGAAAAATGTGTTGTACCAAGATGGCCGTCACTGAGGAACATATTTTAACAAAGGAATAAAGGGCTCTATTGGAAATGCGTTCAAAGAAAATCTGCTTAGAAAAAGGCTTGAACAATTTAAACCAAATTAAGTTGAAATTGTTCTTGGGTGGTCCCTTCAAAATTTGTGACTTCTATGTTCGTACCTAAACCTAAATTGCAGCCAGTGGGAACATAGTTAAACATAGTACGCAATGGGAAAATGGGCAAAATTACATTGAGGTCTATTATTGTGCTAGAAAATGAGACCCTTTATCATTGAGGTTTTTTGGGTTTCATGTCTGCCATGGACCAGGTGAGTTATATTGCTCTGGAGAGCCTCTAGTTGAAATCATTTGGTTATATTCATAAGGTGAACTTTTTCCATCACTTGGGTTTAGTCACCAATCAACCTCTAATACTTCTGTCTGATTAGTTAACGATCTGTTCATCCATCATACACTACCAGGGATGTCATTAAGTTTTGAAGTAGCAGGTTAATTGTTCAAAGAAACTGGGAGCAATAATTCTTAGGAAATTACTTCCAAAATGGTGTCGCCCATGAGGTCTCCAGATAGGAACATTGTTTAAAACTTGACACAATGGGAAAAATTTTTTACACTGGACACAATGGGAAAAACGATTCAAAAACTTTCCTTCTTTCCAATCTTCTGGGTTATAATTAGAACTCAACGTAATCCCAATGGTCTGCAAAAAGGATTTCTAGGAAGTACACATTTCACAGAAGATGGAGAACAGCTTTGAATATTATGTGGACCCTGAAAACACATTTGAATATCTTCTCTGAAACTTTTAGGCCACTTAGAACCAAATTTGATCACAATGGTACTTGTCTTAGCAAAAAATGGTCCCCTTTGACAATAATGTCTCTGCCAGGTGTGAAACTGGTCCAGGATTGCTCCCAGAGAGGAATATAAAGAAACATTGAACTTTGTAGATAACAACTTGAAAATCTTGTTTGAATTCACAGGGCTTAGTAGTTAAAACCAGTTTTGTCATAATGATACAAGGGAATCTTTTGCCACAAGGTTGCATCCCCAGCAGATTACAAAGCTTAAGATTCAGCCTTATAAATGAAAGTATTATTGAACTCATATAGTAGTCTTTTTTTGTCTTCTCGGGTCACAAACATGGTCATAATAGTCTTACGGTTGCCCCTACACATAGGAAACATATTTAACCTTGAACGTCATAGGTTAGATCTGTCAGAGATGTACTTGTCTGAAATAACTTGGCTAATTGGATCTAAACTTTGTGACAATACTGCTGGAAAATTGTCCTGTTCTGAGGCTTCACCACATGCTCCTCCCAGCAGGGAACAATGCAATATTGAACCCTATAGAAAATGTTCAAAGATCTACGAATCTACATAACCAATTGTAACCAAATAAGTCAAAATAACTTAGTAAGTTCCCTTCAAAAATGAATGGCATGAAGTCTTCAACTTGTTCAAGATGTCTGTTTTTTGCAACCACCAGTACTTGGCCTAGAGAATAAAAGTTTGTCACAATAGACCCGCTTTTAATGAGTATGTTCAGTTAGTCAGTAGCTGCCCGCGTTGACTGCCATTTAGTAATAATTTTTAGCATAGGGTGAGCTTTTGCCATCACTTTGCGTCAGCCGTCCCTTCGTCCTAAACTTTTGCTTTAAAGAACTTCTTGAGAATTGCTGAAGCAATTTGAACCAAATTTGCATGAATTATGCTTCAGAGGTGCTGACCAAGTGTTGTAACTTTGATGCCGATCCAACATCCAACATGGCTGCCAGCCGCCAACTTTGACTTTTCTGCTAAGAACTTCTTATTGGTAGCCTCTGAATGGTATTGAACCTAAGTTGGCACGAATGATGCTTATTAGGTGCTGACCAAGTGTTTTACTTTGGTGCTAATCTGTCATCAAACATTGTCATGACGGCGACAAAACTTAGTTTAACATTGGACCCTAATGGAAATTCATACAAAGATCTTCTATAGAACTGCTGACAGGGTCTTGTTACTGTGGTGCTGATCTGTCATCCAACATGGCCACCAGCAGCAAAACTTAGTTTAACATTGAACACTATGGGAAAATGCATACAAAGGTCTTCTTCTGAAGAACTGTTAGATGGATTTAAACCAAACATAGCATGTATGATGCTTATGAGGTGCTGATAAGTGTTACTACCTTGGTGCGGATCGGTTATTAGACATGGCTGCCAACAGTAAAACTTAGTTTAACATTTCACCCTACAGGAAAATGCATACAAAGATCTATAGTTTTGAAGAATTGATTTAAATCAAACATATTATGAATGATGCTTATAAAGTGCTGAACAAATACTGTCACTTTGGTGCCCATCTTTCGTCCAACATGGCCGCCAGCGGTAAAACTTATATAGCTTAACATTGGACCCTATGGAGAAATGCATACAAAGATCTTCTTCTAGAGAATAGCCAAATGGATTTAAACCAAAGTTGGCAAGAATATTGGTTATGAGGTGCTGACCAATTTTTAGATCACCTCACGAAGTTAGGGGGGCTTATGTGATACCCCTGGCGTCAGCGTCCACGTCCGTGCTTACTTGCATGTCCCACATCAACCATTGTTATGCCTGATGCATTTTGGGATGACAACTGGAATGCATGCTTTGGATGCTGTCTCTTACCTACATTTTATGCATGAGAGACTTGGTTAGGTAGAATGGTTAAAGTCCATTCCCGCTTACTGGCATGGCCCTCATCAACCATATTGATATGTATGATGCATTTGGGATTACAACAACAATACATGCTTCGAATGCTGTCTGTGACCTACATTTTATGCATGATTGACTTAGTTAGGTAGAATGGTTCAAGTCCATTCCTGCTTACTTACATGGCCCACATCAGCCATATTGGTATGTATGATGCACTTTGGGATGACAACAACAATGCATGCTTCAGATGTCTCTGACCTACATTTTACACATTAATTAGCGACTTCGTTAGGTAGATTGGCTCAAGTCCATTCCCCTTACTGACATGTCCCACATCAACCATATTGGTATGTATGATGCATTTTGGGATGACAACAACAATGCATGCTTCAGATGCTGTCTGTGACCTACATTTTATGCATGAGCGATTCGGTTAGGTAGAACGATTAATTCCCGCTTACTGACATGGCCAACATCAACCATGTTGGTATGTATGATACATTTTGGGATGACAACAACAATGCATGCTTCGGATGCTGTCTCTGACCTACATTTTACCCATGAGCGAATTGGTTAGGTAGAATAGTTAAAGTTAATTCCTGGTTACTGACATGTCCCTTAGCAACCATATTAGTATGTATGATGCAATTTGGGATGACAACAACAATTCATGCTTCGGATGGAGTCTGTAAACTACAATTTATGCATGACAGAATCTGTGAAAAAGAATGATTATAGTCTGTTCCTGTTTACTGACATGTGCAACAAGTGACAATGCTGCGCAACGAGGTGAGCTTAGCAGGCTGTGGCTGCTTTCTATGTTTTTCTGAACCATTGCAACTATTGATCTAATGTTTGGTATGTGAGTCTACCTCAATGGGTTACAGAACAAGTTTAAGTTTGGTTCCAGTCCACTGATTTTTGAGTTATGGGCCTTTGACTTAGAAAATTTTAGCAAAATATCAGTTTTTCGGTCTTTTTTGCTGAACCATTGTATGGTATTGGTTTAATAGTTAACATGTGAGTCTACCTCAATGAGTTACAGAACAAGTTTAAGTTTGTTTCTGATCCACTGATTTTTGAAGGAGTTATGGGCCTTTTACTAAAAAAAATTTAGTAAAATATCAGTTTTGCACTTTTTTCTGAACCATTGCTGGTATCCATCTTATATTTGGTATATGAGTCTACCTTAATGAATTACAGATTAAGATCAAGTTAAGTTCAGATCATCTGATGTTTGACAGAGTTATGGGCCTTTGACTCTGAAATTTTTTTTTACTATTTTTGCTTGTGTATAATAAAGCCTTGCTCTACCGGTAGGAGACTTGGTATTGCCTTATGTGAACGTGAGTTAGAATGACAATAGCAATCAGAAACATGGGTCAGTTATCTACCTCTAGTTAGGTATTTATGGTAAAAGTGGAGATAATTTTAATCTTTTGATGTTGAGATTGAAATTATCTCCACTTTGACCACATACAAGTAACTTAGTAAAGAGAGATAAATGACCAATGTTTCTCATTGATTGACACTTATGATGATGAGAGATATTTATGGAAAGCTGGTAGAGTAAAATTTCCAAATTTGTGATTTTTTCAACTTTGGAGGACCTACTTCTTGCATTTTTTTTCATGATCTTGTATTATTTCTGCATCTTTTATGGCACCCTTAGTAATTAGCTACGTAATCGTTAGGTAAAGGTTTAGATATCAAAACTGAGATTAAACATTACTCTGAACCAGGACAAAGCATTATCCAATGATAGAAATTTTACATTTTTCTCAATTGGCCTAAACATTATTCAACTGGACTAAATCAATACATGCTAACTCAGCTTACCTTTCGTTGAGAACTGGGCTTACTTGGGTGTTTTTGTCCAATGTGCCATATATGACTTTTGTTTTCATGTTGGAAATCTCCTTACCCTTAAGTTTTGGAAAATTTCAAGCCTAGATACTGTCAGCCACACATCAGTTTGGTAGTTGTTAATGTAAAATGCATGGTTACAATCTCTTTATATTGAGACCTTTGTTGGTTTCTTGACAGCACAAGAAAGTGAATTCATATCAATGGTGCACCATATTGGACATTAATGAGTGGTCAACAAGATAAAAGATTGCCAAACAGCTTAACAACTGAAAACTAGTTTTCCAAATTACAGCAAATCTACACATTGTACAGTACAAATTTTAAACGGCATAAGAATTGAAAACCTGACCGGTATATACTAACATACCATAAAGGTTTTAAAGCCAATATCAATAATATGAAAGGATATGGAGTGAATGTACATGTGACAAAAACGCACACCATACATGGAAAACTCCAATTTATCAAGGACAGGGCTTTTATTCCTGTCTACATCTTGATGTCGCCTGAGGGTCTTCAACCAGAGGTGAACATTATTCACCCCCTCAAGCGAAGGGCCAAGTTCATNAATGTGTCGGGCTTGTCTGAACAGATTCAAGATTGGCATTCAACATTGGTATTATTATTTTTGACTGTTTTTGTCAGCAATGGCCCAGGTGAGCGATACAGGCTCTTGAGAGCCTCTTGTTCATTATTCAACTGGACTAAATCAATTGCATGCTAACTCAGCTTACCTTTCGTTGAGAACTGGGCTTACTGGGGTGTTTTTGTTCAATGTGCCATATATGGCTTTTGTTTTCATGTTGGAAATCTCCTTACCCTATAAAGTTTTGGAAAATTTCAAGCCTAGATACTGTCAGCCACACATTACTTTGGTAGCTGTTAATGTAAAATGCATGGTTACAATCTCTTTATATTGAGACCTTTGTTGGTTTCTTGACAGCAGAAGAAAGTGAATTCATATCTATGGTGCACCATACTGGACATTAATGAGTGGTCAACAAGATAAAAGATTGCCAAACAGCTTAACAACTGAAGTTTCCAAATTACAGCAAATGACACATTAACAAATTTTAAACAGCATAAGAATTGAAAATCTGACCGATATATACTAACATACCATAAAGGTTTTAAAGCCAATATCAATAATATGAAAGGATATGGAGTGAATGTACAATGTACATTTGACAAAAACACACACTATACATGGAAAACTCCAATTTATCAAGGACAGGGCTTTTATTCCTGTCTACATCTTGATGTCGCCTGAGGGTCTTCAACCAGAGGTGAACATTATTCACCCCCTCAAGCGAAGGGCCAAGTTCATTGCATACAAGATTAAACATTTGAAAAAATATTGGGCTATTAGATGCTTTTCGTTGTCAGTTGGAATTAGTCTTGTATCAAGTTTTGAAAAGATTAGAGAGAAAACAACAGGATCAGAGGAAAATGCTTTTAAATTTGGCTTGATTTCAGTATGAGATCTCAAGTAAAATGCATTAGACTTGATAGGTTTATTGTACCAAATCGGAACAAAAATTGTGGGTTTGGCATTTGAAATCATCTGGCATAGTTCCAGCCTGACGTAGACCAGTAAAGAGCATAATTTAACAATAGTCCATTTTAGAAAAACTTCAGAGATCTCTCAAACTACTAATTGGCTAATTGGAGATCTTTTTTTGCTATATTCCTCTGATGATTTCATTCAAAATTCTGTTTGACAAGTAGCTGTTATTCCCTTTGCAGTAAGAGGTCTGTCATATTGTTGGCCATCAATAAACTATAAATTGGACTCCATAAGGGGGTTCTTGATATTTGGTATATAAGTATATCTAGATGATACAGATCAGGTTGGAATTTTGTTCTGGTCCCTTGATTTTGTACAGAGTTAAGGCCCTTGGACTTCGTGAAATATTGAAAAATATAGGTTTCCAGAGTTTTTAATTGTAACCACTTGATATGATTGATTTGATATTTGGTATCTGAGTATATCTAGATGAGATACAGTTTAAGTTCGAATTTTGTTCCATTCGGTTTATTTTGTACAGAGTTATGGCCCTTGGACTTAGTGAAATATTGAAAAAAATAGGTTTCCAGAGTTTTAAATTGTAACCGCTTGATATGATTGATTTGATATTTGGTATATGAGTATATCTAGGTGAGATACAGATCAAGTTGGAATTTGGTTCTGGTAGGTTGATTTTGTACAGAGTTGTGGCCCTTGGACTTTGTGAAATATTGAAAGATATTTGTTTCAGTAGTTTTCTCTTAAACGGCTTGACATATTGATATATTTGGTATATGAGTATATCTAGGTGAGATACAGGTCAAATTTGAATTTGGTTTTGTTGGCTCGATTTTTTTACAGAGTTATGGCCCTTTGACTTAGTGAAATTGGGAAAAATATAGGTTTCTGGAGTTTTTTTTTTTAGCTCGACTGGCCTAAAAGGCCATGTGAGCTTTTGCCATCACTATGTGTCCATCGTCTGTCCTTCTGTCTGTCAACAATTTCAAAAATGTTCTCCTCTGAAACCACTTGGCCAAATGTAACCAAACTTGGCCTGAATCATCACCAGAGTATGGCTTCTCAAAATTGTGTTTGATTAGGCGGTAGGTCAAATAACATAGCCACCATTGCTAAAAATAGAACATAGGGGTAAATTGCAGTTTTTGGCCAATAACTCGAAAACCGTTACATATATCAAAAATCTGACTGGAGTAAAAAATGAAAGCATGATGAGATCTATCTGCTGTGCAATTTTGAAGAAAATATGAAACCCATCTTGGAGTTATAGCCCTTTTTCTGTAAAATTTTCAAAATTGTACATTTTTAATTTTTTATTTCAAAAAGTGTAAGAGATAGAGGTCAAGTGTAAAATGCAAAAATGTTCAGCATATCAAGATCTACCCACCCTGAAATTTTGAAGAAAATCCAAAAATCCTTGTAGGAGTAATTGCCCTTTTTAGCTCATCTGGCTATGCCAGGGTGAGCTTTATGCCATCACTTGGCATCCGTCGTCCAACGTAAACTTTTTTTCAAAAATCTTCTCCTCTGAAACCACTGGGCCAATTTAATCCAAACTTGGCCTTGGTCATCACCAGAGTATGTAGTTTTAAAAAATCTGTCCGGTTAGTCCGAGGACCAAAAAACATGGCCGCTGTTACTAAAAATAGATCATAGGGGTAAATTGCTGTTTTTGGCAAATAACTCATAAACCGTTGCAGATATTGGAAATCTGACACGAGTAAAATTGTTCAGAATGCCGAGATCTATATGCCCTGCAATTTTTAAGAAAATTGTAAACCCGTCTCAGAGTTACAGCCCTTTTTCCGTAAAATTTTCAAAATTTGTGCATTTTTTAATTTTTATCTCGAAGCCATGAAATGGCTGGAGAGATGTTAATATGACAAGAAATAATCACGTGAGGCTTCAAGCCTATTAACAGCTCTAAAAGATGATCTTTGTGCCTCCAATAAAATATAGTGCGCAAGTTTCTTTCAAAATCGTATACATTGTGTACATTTTTGTATTTAAGTAATATTTCTTCATTTTCTTGAGTTGAATACGGTGTTGTTATGTTAAATTAAAAACAATATGCATGTTTATCAAAATACTTGTTTATATTATATTGCGTCTCGGATCAACGAACTTGTCGCGCAGTAATTTGTCAAAGATGAAAATAACAATTGTTTACCTGTGACAGCGTATTGCATATATTTATAGGAATGAAATCGACATGCGAAATCACACCATCCGATTATTTTCACGTATTACGGAATAACTTAATACATGCAGACATATGCAGCAGTTCTTTGGGTGACTACGATGTTGTGCCATGTGTAGATTTTCAGGGCTTCGAGATTCAGCTCCATCAGAGCTTTGATTTATTTCAAAAACTGTAACAGATAGAGGTGAAGTGTTTAGTAGAAAAATGTTCAGCATATCAAGATCTACATACTCTGAAATTTTGAAGAAAATCCAAATGCCTGTGCAGAAATTATTGACTATTTTTCACCAAAAAATTTTTTTTTTCAATGCCAAATGGTTAATGGGTTATTTCCCTTTAAATTCTGTTTTCAAATATTCTTTGGTTTACTTTTCCCTTTTAAGTTTTAGAGAAATTCCCTGCTATCACTTTATTGTACAAATTTTTACAGATTTTTGCGAAAATACTTCCATAAACTTCTTTATCATTTTTGTATATAAATATACATTGTATCTTAGAGTAACATCATATTGCCTGTCATGCAATTATCATACAATGATAGCTTGATTATGGTAACTGAAAGTCAGGTGAGCAATACAGGCTCCTGGGAGCCTCCGGTTTCTGTAACCACTTGACATACTGATTTGATATTTTGTATATGAGTGTATCTAGTTGAGATACAGATCAGGTTTTAGTTTGGTCCTGATTGCTTGATTTTGTACGGAGTTGGGGCCTTTGGACTTAGTAATCAGTTTCTGCTTCTTTTCTTTACAATGTGTGACATGTTGATTTGATATATGGTATATGATTGTATGTTTATAAATTACTGATTAAGTTTAAATTAGGTTCATGTTGAATGATTCTTGTGGACAGTTATGACCATTAGGCTAAATATTTTTTTGAAAAACTAATTTTTAGCTCACCTGGCTATGCCAGGGTGAGCTTTTGTCATCACTTGGCGTCCGTCGTCCGTCCGTCCATCCAGCGTAAACTTTTCATTCAAAGATCTTCTCCTCTGAAACCACTGGGCCAATTGGAACCAAATTTGGTCACAATAGTCCTTGGGTGGTCCCCTTTAAAGAAGGTATCCGGCAGATCCGTACCTCATCCAAGATGGCCGCCAGCAGGGAACATAGTTTTAACATTGGACCCTCTGGGTAAACACATTCAAAGATCTTCTTCTCAGAAACTACCAGTCCAATTATAACCAAACTTAGTCACAATGGTCCTTAGATGGTCCCTACCAAAAAAGGTATCCGACAGGTCCATACCTAATCCAAAATGGCCGCCAGCAGGGAACATAGTTTTAACATTGGACTCTATGGAAAAGACATTCAAAGATCTTCTTCTCAGGATCTACCAGTCCAATTATAACCAAACTTAGTCACAATGGTCCTTAGATGGTCCCTTCCAAAAATTATATCCAACAGGTCTGTACCTAATCCAAGATGGCCGCCAGCGGGGAACATAGTTTTAACATTGGACCCTATGGGAAAAACATTCAAAGATCTTCTTCTCAGAAGCTACCAGTCCAATTATAACCAAACTAATAGTTATAATGGTCCTTAGATGGTCCCTTCCAAAAATTATATCCAACAGGTCTGTACCTAATCCAAGATGGCCGCCAGCGGGGAACATAGTTTTAACATTGGACCCTATGGAAAAAACATTCAAAGATCTTCTTCTCAGAAACTACCAGTCCAATTATAACCAAACTTAGTAACAATGGCCCTTAGATGGTCCCTTCTAAAAAAAGTATCTGGCAGGTCTGTACCTCATTCAAGATGGCTGCCAGCGGGAACATAGTTTTAACATTGGACCCTAAGGAATATACATTCAAAGATCTTCTCAGAATCTACTTGTCTAATTAGAACCAGTTTTAACATTGGACCCTAAGGAATATACATTCAAAGATCTTCTTCTCAGAAACTACTAGTCCAATTAGAACCAAACTTAGCCACAATGGTCCTAAGGTGGTCCCATCCAAAAAATGTATCTGGTAGGTCCATACATCTGGAACATAGTTTTTACATTGGCCCTATTAAAGTGGTCTGTATGTTTTAATTTCAGCACTATGTATTACTTTAATTATAAGGGGAACCCCTGCCCAAATTTTTTTTTAATGGTGTTCTGTTATGGGTTGTAATGGATGGTGGATCTTTTGGTTGCCATGGAAACTGAACTAGAATACTGCTATTTTAGAAAAAAAAAGTATTCTGCTAAATTTTATGTTTCGTTTTTCCTATTGGAAATGCCTTTTATCTGTCAGCCATGGTCCAGGTGAGCGATACAGGCTCTTGAGAGCCTCTTGTTTTCACCTTTCTATGCATAAACTTTGCATATTAATTTGATATTTGTCAAATAGTTAAATCTTGGTAAGGCAGGATTTTATTTGAATGTTTATTATAATATAGGGAAAAGGGATAGAGAAAAAGGGGGGGGGGGGAGGTACCCATAAACCGGTTTAACCCTACCACTAGCTGTTGCTATAGTGCCGGTACCAAGTCTGGCTATCCCGATTTCCTATTGTTGTCTATGTTTTTCTTTTGTCAATTTATTGTTTTTCTTGTGCAGTTCCCTGGTGGATTGTGGCATGTGATTGTAATGTTCGGCCATTGTAAGTGTTTCCTGTTATCTTTCCTTCACTAGCATATTCTATTTGATTTTTTTCAATCAAAATTTTGTTGTGGTCCTACAATTTCATAAAGTTAAAGTTGACTGTGGACGGGCGTATCATGTGCTCTCGGGGCAGCAGTTTATTGAGATATAAGTGATTGAAAATTTGTCGGGAAACTGAACTCCTTGGATTTTAGCAAAATTCATTCTAAACGTTGGCTTTGGATGTAAAAGTACATGGCTTTGAAATGAAATTTTGCCACTCGCTCGACTGTTGCAATAATCCTCATGGCAGGTAAATCAATAACATTGTTTTACAACATTTAAACAGCTTGCCCCAATGAAAACAAATAATTAATTCAAAACTGTAATAGAGGTCAGAATAAAATGCGTAAATCATACCAAGATATACCCACATGGTTATTTTGAAGAATATCTGTTAACCCATATATAGGAGTTAATGTCCTATTTGGCAAAATTTTTGTGATTTTCAACAGATTGTAACAGAACAAATTAACCAAGAGGTTGAGTTCAAATGGAAAAAATGTTAAGCCTGTCAGGGACTGCATTTTTAGCTCACCTGGCCAAAGGCCATGTGAGCTTTTGCCATCAATCGGCGTCTGTCGTCTGTCCGTCCGTTAACTTTTATTCAAAGATCTTCTCCTCTGGAACTACCAGGCCAATATTAACCAAACTTGGCCTGAATCGTCACCAGGGTATGCACTTTAAGAGTTTGTGATTTTTATGTCCGTAGACCAAACAACATGGCCACTGTTACTAAAAATAGAACAGGAGTAAAGTAAATTTCTGTTTTTTGCAAATAACTCCAAAACCGTTACAGATATCAAAAATCTGACATGGGGCTAAAAATGACCAGCATGATGAGATCTACTTACCCTGCAATTTTGGAGAATATCTGATAATCAGTCTTGGAGTTATTGCCCTTTTTCCGCAAAATTTCCATTTTTTTGTTACTTTTCGTCTTATATATTGAAAATGATAGCAGATAGGTGTAAAGTTTAAATTACAAAAATGGTCAGCATAATAAGATCTACATGTCCTGCAATTTTGAAAAAAATCTGACGACCCATATAGGAGTTATAGGCCCTTTTTTGTTGAATTTTCATGATTTTTATACGTTTTTACTTTTATTTCAAAAACTATTTGTGATAGAGGTTAAGTTTGAATTGCAAAAGTGTTAAGCTTATCGAGGACTACAATTTCTACAGATGTCCAGCAGGTTTGCATCTCATCCAAGATGGCCGCCAGCGGGGAACATAGTTTAACATAGGGACCCTATGGGAAAGGCATTCGAAGATCTTTTTCTCTGAAACTACTGAGCCAATTAGAACCAAACTTGGTCACAATAGTCCATTGGTGATCCACTTCAAAGTTTATGATTTTTATGTTCATACCTCATCCAAGATGGCCGCCAGCGAAGGAAAGTTTAGCATAGGGACCCTATGTGAAATGCATTCAAACATCTTCTCTGAAATTACCAAGCCAATTGGAACAAGATAGTCCATTGGTGGTCCCCTTCAAAGTTGGTGATTTTTATGTTCATACCTCATCCAAGATGGCCGCCAGCGAAGAACATGGTTTAACATAAGGACCCTATCTGAAATGCTTTCAAAGATCTTCTTCTCTGAAACTAATGAGCCAATTGGAACCAAACTTGGTCACAATAGTCCATTGGTGATCCACTTCAAAGTTTGTGATTTTTATGTTGGTACATTGTCCAAGATGGCCACCAGCAAGGATCATAGTTTAACATAAGGACCCTATCTGAAATGCATTTAAAGATCTTTGAAACTATTGAGCCAATTGGAACCAAACTTGGTTACAATAGTCCATTGGTGGTTGCCTTTAAAGTTTGTGATTTTTATGTTCATACCTCATCCAAGATGGCTGCCAGGGGGAAACATAGTGTAACATAGTGACCCTATGTGAAATGCATTCAAAGATCCTCTCTGAAACTACAGAGCCAATGGGAACCAAACTTGGTCATAATAGTCCTTGGGTGGTTTCTTCAAAGCTTGTGACTTAAGTATGTATGTCAGAAACTGTAACATTTGGTGAACTGATGTATAGTATGGATAATCATGCCATTAATGGATGGTCTCTTGGTGACAATGAATAAAACCAGTCACCAGGTGAGCAATACAGGCTCATGTGAGCCTCTAGTTTTCCACTGTTAAAGTTGTCTGATGAATCATTATTAAGGAGTTATTATACCCCCTCCACCCCGCAAACAAAGTTTGGGGGTATATAGGAATTGCCCTGTCCATCCGTCCATCCGTCTGTCTGTCTCTGTCCATCCATGTACCTTGTCAGTGCATGTTTTCCTAAATGGCTGCATGGATTCTGATGAAATGTTACACAGTTGTAGTACACCATCTGAAGATGTGCATGAAGTAATGTGGTTTCTGCCCTAAATTTTGAAGTGGAAGTTATTCGTCTTTGAATATTTTGTGGAAAAAGGGGGAACAAACCTTGTCGGCGCATGTTCTGCTAAATGGCTGCTTTGATTTTGATGAAATGTTACACAGTTGTAGTACACCATCTGAAGATGTGCATTCAGTTATATAGTTGGTGCTTGAAATTTTGAAGGGGAGATAATTTGTGTTTGAATATTTTCTGGGAAAAGGGGAGGAACCTTGTCAGTGCATGTTCTCTTAAATGGCTGCTTGGATTTTGATGAAATGTTACACAGTTGTAGTACACCACCTGAAGATGTGCATGAAGTGATATGGTTGCTGTCTGAAAGTTTTTAAGGGGAGATAATTTGTCTTTGAATATTTTCTGGAAAAAAGGGGTGATCTTTTTCAGAGCATGTTTTCGTTGACCCGGTTATCCCTTCCACCTTTGTTTCTTCTTTCATTTATATTTTTTGAATTGATTAACTTGTTCTGGTCCTGATATAGCTGAAATATTGCTCACTTGATGTTTAACTATAAGTAATCAATCAATCTTTTTTTGATAGATGAGCAATCTTTTTTTGATAGATGAGCTTGATGCTAGGTCAGAATTGAAGAACCATTTCCTGAGTTGTAGAGATCAAAAAGCATAAAACAATTCTTTTTTGATATATAAGCTCCATGCTAGGTCAAAACTGAAGAACAATTTCATCAGTTGTAGAGATCATAAAGATCATTGTCCTGATCTGTTTACCATTTTTTGAAATTAGCACTGTATAACAGGATTGGTAAACAAACTGTTAAAAGAGGATCAGTTATAGATGTTTAGCTCTATTTTAAATGAAATTCTACGTCATTAATTCACACTTGAAGATAAGATATCATTTGAGTTGAGACTGAAAGCTCCCTTTTATGAAGTATTTTCCATTAAATTTTAATGAGGGGTCGGACACTCCAGGGGCATGCCTCTCCTTTTTAGCCCCATTTCTCCTTTCTCCTGTCCACTTCCTCATTTCTCCCACCTTTCTCCCTTTTATCCTTTTTTCCCCTTTTCTCCCTGTTATGCCCCCTTTTCCTTTCTCCTGCCCCCTGTCTCCTTTCTCCCACTCCTTTTTCCTGGTCTTATTTTATCCTGTTTGCCCCTTCTTCAATGAGATTGTTAGTGCTTTTTTGGTTTTTCTACCCCACCACACATAGTGGCAAGATATCATGTGATACTCTCGGTCATGTGTCCGTCTATCTCTGTGTCCATCTGTCAGTCCGTCCCCCGAAGGTTTCTGACTGATAACTTGTGAACCAAATAACATGCTGTCTTCAAACTTGGTATGTAAGTTGTTTACCACAAAATTCAGGCCATATTTGATTTCAGGTTCAGAGGTCCTAGAGGTTATGGTGTTATGCCCCTTGAAACTTTGAAATTTTGTGAATTTTAGGGTTTCCAACTGATAACTTTTAAAGTAAATAACATACTGTCTTCAAACTTTGTATGTAACTTGTTTACCACAAAACTCAGGTCAAGAACAATTTTGGGTTCAGAGGTCTAAGGGATTCTGGAGTTATGTCCCTTGAAACTTTTAAATTTTGTGAATTTTAGGGTTTCCGACCAACAACTTTTGAACAAAACAACATACAAAATTGTTTATCACAAAACTCTGGTCAATCGGTCCACTCCAAGGGGTTCTGGAGTTATGCCACCCTTGAAACTTTGAAATTTTGTGAATTTTGGGGTTTCTGTCAGATATCTTATGAAAGAAATAACATACAGTCTTCAAACTTGGTATTAAAATTGTTTACCACAAAACCCAGGTCAAGTTCAATTTTAGGCTCAGAGCTCCAAGGGGTTCTCGAGTAATGCCCTTGAAGCTTTGAAATTTTGTGAATTTTAGGGTTTCCGGCTAACAAAATTACATACTGTCTCCAAACTTTGTATGTAAGTTGCTTACTAGAAATTCAAACTTAGTTGAACTTGGGAACAGAAATCCAAGAGGGGGAATTATGCCTCTTGAAACTTCAAAAATTTGTGAAACATGGCAGGGTATCATGTAATGCATTACTATTTTTCTTGATGTGGACAATAAACAATGAAAGGATATGGAACACATGCATATGAGACAAAGTCTCTACAAATACATGGTAAAACAAGCAATGGAACAATGCTTTTGTTGTTGTTCTTCATCTTGAAGTCACCGTGAGGCCTGTAACAATGAGCTCTGCTCATACCTCATAGTAAGTTCAAGACGGCCCTAGCATTGGTTTGAGCAGAATTCATTGCGAATGTCTAGCAACAGCTGCAAACCTACATCCATCTATGTAATTTTACACCCATGGATGTGGGCATTGCTCTTATGGTTTGGAACTATGAAGGGAACAAAATATCCCTTTAGTTATTCAGTTTTTAGCTCACCTGGCCTAAAATGCCATGTGAGTTTTTGCTATCGTCTGTCGTTTGTCCATCCACAATTACAAAAATCTCATCTTAAACTACTGCAAACACACTCATACACAGGTAAAAGCTTCTAAGCCTTTGGTGTTTCGGCCTTCACCTGTGTACTGGTGCAGAAAAAGAAGCCTCCCAGATTCAGTAAAGGACACTTCTTTTGTTTAAAACGTATGGTATCTTATACTTAATTCTATGGCGCCTAATACTTGTCAATGATTAAATAATCACAGGTAATTAACATTGTGTCAGATGATAGCCTCCAGGAACATTTTCTTCATTATACCCCCCCCATGAACGAAGTTCAGGGGAGTATACAGGAAACACTCTGTCTGTCTGTCTGTCTTGTCTGTGATAGCAAACAATTTTTCGTAACAGTTTTCTCAGTAACTACTCATCACTGTAACTTGAAATTGTGTATGCAAGTTAAGAATGATGTCTTATACTGCAAGTAGCAATTTCAGGATCGTGGGAAATCTACTTCCCGTTTACCGACTTAGTTTATTTTCGAGATATTTTGTCAATTGTAGAAACTTTTCGTAACAGTTTTCTCAGTAACTACTTATCACTGCAACTTGAAATTTTGTATGCAAGTTTAGAATGATGTCCTATACTACAAGTAGCGATTTCAGGATTGCCAGATATCTACTTCCTGTTTACCAACTTAGTCAATTTGAGATTTTTTGTCAATTATAGAAACTTTTCGTGACAGTTTTCTAAGTAACTACTCATCACTGCAACTTGAAATTTTGTATGCAAGTTTAGAATGATGTCCTATACTGCAAGTAGTGATTTCAGGATTGTTGGACAACTACTTCCTGTATACCGTCTTAGTCAATTTCGAGATCTTTGGTCAATCGTAGAAAATTTTGGCAACAGTTTTCTCAGTAACTACTCATCACTGCAACTTGAAATTTTGTATGCAAGTTTAGAATGATGTGTTATACTGCAAGTAGCGATTTCAGGATTCCTGACCATTTACTTCCTGTTTACCAGAAATTGTGCAATTATAACTATTTTTGTGACAAATTATATTGGGGATCTTCTACTCCTATGGGGAGTGGGGGGGTATCATTTTTTGGCCCTCCAGGCCACAGTACCTCTAGTTATTTCCTGTTTTTGTCAGTTTTTTACCTATATGCACATGGTCAAACCAATATGTGACATGTGCAAAACCAATTAAGGAATGGAGAATTAATTTGCATGAGAGACCTTGCAATTTGATTTATAAATATAGCCCCCGATATTCACAAATCAAGATTGAAAACAAGCCTAGCCCGGTTAAATATTCACATGGATCAATAATGCAATTACAATGTTGAGTTATGTCCCCTAGTTATATGTTGGGAACCTTTTTGAGTTATTCTTTTTTCTTAAATTTGCTTAAGAAATAAATAGTTTGACAACTTGGTGTTGACTTGGTGTTGAATTTTACTGAAAACTCTGCAATATTCAAAATTTAAATAAATTTATATATACTTATATAGCTTTACTTTAAATAATGACCAGTTAAAATTTATCTGTAATCACTAAGGATTATGATACTGTTTAAGAGAGATTATAATTGCTCGTCTAACAGAGCAGCAAGGGATGAAAATGTGAATTTAAAAGTCTGTGGATGGTCATTTTTTAGTGTACATCATGAGCCTTTTGCAGTAAAGATTAAATCAAACACAGTTCAAAAAATCAATATGATCTAATCTTGGATCATTGTACATTGACTAGATTGTTTAGCAAAATACAGCTGCTGTGGAAAAAAATGAGTTATTGAGTGTTTCTAGACTAAAGAGCAAACGGCAAAGGGCTCAAAAAAGCTAAATTCTTGAAGAATAAGGTTGAAGAAAGGTTGCTTGGGATATGAAAACAAAGAAATTATCAGTGGAAAAATAATAAAAAATGTGTAAACCTTTACATAAATATGCAAAGATGCATGAAGTTGAATGTGTCAATATATTCTGTGCGTAAATCTAAGCCACACTTAAACTTAGACCAAAGAAGTCAGCACTGTATAAAACAACCATCTATGGAGAACCCTGAAATCCTTTCACAGATAGGAACTTTTTATTTTGCAGGATGATTGTGCCTGGATATAGTTTATAATCAAATTTGGATTGTTTGTTATGATGTAGCTATACATACTTTTCCTATTTCAGGAACTTTTGCAATCAATCTGAAGGTTTTGGTATTGTGAGAAGGCTCATTTTATTTCACAGCTCAACAATGTGGGATTATGAGATATGTGGTAGAGCAGTGAGGGAGGGGCATGGGGTATGCAAGTGTGCTCAATAAGGTTCTTTGATTTTATATAGCCTAGCTAGTGCACTTCATGAAGTGCAGATGGTGTCGCCATAGATGTCATAGCAGCTAAAAGTTTGAATCCTGACTAGTGAAAACCAAATTAGTGCTGATGCAAATTTGCAGATCGAACATTAGGGGCTGATTTAAAGATGCTATACATGATACATATTTAATAAATAGTGGATTAAACCCTTTTCACACTGTTTTTAGTCTTCAAACTAGGAGAGAAATATTAAGCAGGATCATATGGCTATCTCACTATTCTTTACTGAGTTGAACATTTTCTTTTTCAGTTAAAGGCAAAGAATTTTGAAAGAGTAGAAAAAGTAAGCATATTGTCCTATTTTAGAATTTGTCATGGGTTGTTTATGATGATGTTAACATGTAAAATATTGATACAAAATTTTTGTAGTAGCACTTAAAAAAAAATGAGTATAAATCTTCACAGAAAAATAAGTGCATGGTCCATACTTTCAAACTTGTAAAACTACAGAATCTTTTGTGTCATTATAATACATTCAAACCTATTATCTCGCCAAATCTCAGCAAATTTCAACCTATAGGCAGCTTTTTGATAGACTTTTAACTCTTTTATGCTATCATCCTTTATAGGCAAACATATTTTGGGTGTTTCAATTATAATCGGATCAAACTGGTCTTTTTCAACTGATGATAAAGCAAAAAAAAAAAAAAAAAAAAGATAGAATAAGAAACACACAAGTAGTTATCCCTACAAAAACAAAAACCCAAGATATCATCAGGTGATCCACTTGGACATTTATCCTGTATTTGTAATAATAAAATGTAAATCATGTCACATTTATTGAAGGGGAGACGATTTCTTATAAAAAAA